>JAVDPK010000223.1:0-12516 GCA_034780415.1 Cichlasoma orientale
CTTAACGTTTCCCAGGAAACGGGAAATGGTTCTGATCGCATTTCCCGGGAATCCCGGGTCCCGGGATTAAACCCTAGCTGGTAGTAATATCTTTCAGTGAACTAGCTTTACTTTCTTACTTTGAGTACATTTCAAAGCCTGTACTTTTTCATTTTTACTTGAGTAAAGAAGTTGAATAGGTTTTTTTTTTTTTTAACACAAGTATCTGTACTTTTACTTAAGTACAGAATGTCAGTACTTTTGCTACCTCTACTATTAACGAGGCTGGTGTTTTTCTGGAAAAGAAAATAGGAGAATATGACTTCTGGGAAGTTAAAATCAAAGAGGCAGCTACACAACCACTCACCTACTGACCCACCCACAGATGCGTGTCATGGAGGAGGTGACACTAAGACTACATAAAGCATTGTGTGGTTTGTGTCAGGCCATCATTTTATCACCATCATGCATCAGTTCTCATTCCAATAACAGGTAAGAACAGGCAGCACTGTACTCTGAGGAGATATTGCAGGCAGAATTTCTTCTAACATCTCAACTCAAATTAAAAATTTCATTTTGTAAATTTTTCCATTAATCTTTACTTGTGATTTACGCTCCGATGTTTCAGAACAGTAATGGCAGCAGCAGGTTTGGCCAGAAGCAAAGGCTTACTCATCATTTTCACTCTGCTGTGTCTGAGCTGCCTTTCAAGTTCACTGATAGACAAGAATCAACTGGTAAAATGTGTTGTTTTTTTTGTTTTTTTCACAAACACACGTTGCATGCATGTTTGTTGACATTCTCTCTGGATTTGCAGGAAGAACTGAGAGAAAATGTTCAGAAACTACAGCAAGAAGCAGTGAGAAGGAAGGTGAGTCACTCCATGTTGTGGACATGAATGAGCAAGCAGGAGAGTCCATGACTGCTACTGTAAATATTTACAGTGCTATGAAACAGCCAAAACAAAACAACATTTCCCATCCTATGATAATATCTTTATGCATTCATTTGATCTGATTTTCCCTGCAGGCTCATCACAAGTTAGATAGAGACTTTGTTCCAGAGCTCCTTGATGATGTTACACGCTTGATGGACCCTGTAACTGAAATAACAAGTCAAACACTGAAAGATTTTACACCAGTGCTGGAGTTCATAGATGACATGAAGACTTTCCTGGAAGCCAGCAAGAAGTGCATAAATAAATTCTTTGAGACTGAAGCTGCAGAAATCAAGTACTATGAAGAGAAACTAAATAGTGTGATGGAGCGAATAATTCAGCTGGAGAAGCATAAAGATGAACTGTAACATTTTAGTCAGCACCTGTCTCCACTGTATTGTATCCACTGTATCTGTAAAACTTCTCTTTTGCATTGTTCAGCTTCAGTTTGAAGTTTTAACAAGGTGGGGATGAAATTTTTAAATTGCAGAGTAACGCTAATTGTAAATGAAAATTGTTTTTTCCTTTTCAGTCTCTTTATTATAACAGAGCTCTAATGTAAAGGACTCATCAAAGCAAGTACTTCCAGGTGTTTGATTTGGCAGAGTTTTACATCAGATGGGTTTCCAGCTGGAATCAAACCAGTGACTTTTTGCTTATCAAGCAAGTGTGTTAACCACTACACTATGGAGCATTGTTTAAAATAAAAAAATAAAAAAAGAGCCAACGGTAAAACACAACATACTCTTCAGTTACAAATAGAAGAGTAGAACACAACCTTGGGTTCTCTAAACTGTAAGGTTACATTAGAGATTTATAACAAATTAAAATTGGTATACAACTTTTGGAGATCATATAGTGTGTCATGAATATTTAATCTCTATCAAATGACCAGGAAAGAAAAACCACAGAGGGATGTAAAACACATTGTGCATAAAAGTTTAACATAATCCAATTTGTGCCTCTTATATTTTTGTCTTCAGTGTTTAAAGACATTTGTTATGATCCTGGGTGTAACACAGGGTTTTTGATTATCAATTTTCAAATTCTGTTATTTAATTGTTTTGGGGTTTTTTTTATATTCTTAGTTCAGTGTGATTTTTACAGTTTTAATTTTTGTTCCTTCTTTTAATAATATCAGATTTTTAAAATTTTATTTTATCTAATCCTCTGACCTTCTTAGTTTGTGCTATTTGAGTTTTGTTCAGTTTTGCTACTGGTCTCACGTGCATTGTGTTTAGTTTTGCTTCCCCATGTCTCGTTAGTTTGATTCTGTTTACCTGAGTCCTTTCTGTGCGTATTTAAGCTCTCAGTTTTCTACAGTTCCATGCCACGTCCTCCCTCATTCTCTCATGGTTGTGCATTCCTCAGTTTTGTGTTTGTACCTGCCCAGCTCTGTTTGTTTTTGAGTTTAAGTTTGCCTCTGGAGTCCTGCATTCGATTCCACACTCTGCCTGCCACACAGCTGTACCGTCCTCTGTCCTATGTTCATTTTATTAAGCTTAAAACCTGGACTCTGGAAACCTGGATTCTGGTCTGTTCCCTTGTTTAACAAAAACAATGTTGGCTTTAATACTGGATCATACCCTATTTTATTTGTGTATTCATTTTTAACATCCTAAAATACAACTTTGTAACAACTTAAAGAGATCTTTTTTTTTATGAGAACCTGTCTCGTGGCAGTTCATAAAATAGTCCCACAAAAGCTATCAACTTAATCTTTTCAAATTGTCATATTTTTGCTCACTGAGAGGCAGCCCTTAACCATTTTCTTGTGCCTTTTTTCTGGCCCACTTCTGTCATGGATCTTGATAAAAGTGGAAAATCATAACTGTTGGATCTCTTTTCCCGTAAAGCAGATCAGACAAACAGTGATTCTGTCAAAATGAAAGTAAAAGGGCAGCTCAAACACATTGGAACATGAGTTGATACCAAATTCATCTCCTGTCATGAGAATGAAAGAGAAAGCACAGCGCACACACCTGAGCTGTAACATGAGTGAAGTGACAAGAGGAGCACAGAAAGCATTTGCAGCGTGTCATCATCATTGTGTTTTCAGTCTTCACCTGTACAGTACGGCTGCTCTTCCTCCATTCACCAGGCAGGTAGGACCGCTAACACTGCACACGATGGTGGTTTATATTTAAAACAATTTGTATATTATGTCAATAATTAATAATAAGGAAACATGTATTTGATTCTTCATTCATCAGTAATTCTTAATCATTTTCTCTTAAGCTGATACAGTTTTTCCAGCAGTGATGGCAGCAGGAATCTTATCCACAAACAGAGGACTGGCTGGAGTCAGAAACACCAAAGGATTGATTTTTATCATCTTCTCTCTGGTTTATGTCGCAAATTCACTAACCAAAAAGGATCTTCCGGTAAATGAAGTCCTGCTTAAGCTGCTTTCACAATATGACAATTACACATTTATTTGTCACTGGAAGTCATCAATGTTTGGATTTTTTTTCCTTCATTTATAATTGTTTGTACTGTATATAATGCAGAAACAGCTGCCACACTTACAGCCTCTTTATGCCAATTTCAGAAATTAAAAGAACAACTTTTGAAAGTACTACTAGCACTAGTCAAAATCCAGGTGGGTCACTCAATTTCATGTTGATCACATGTGTTAATTTTTTGGTCATGCAATAAACAAAAACTGCATTTCTTATTAGAATATTTTAGTGATGTGATGCACTGCACACTGAGAGAATTCATGTAAATGTCTATATACAGTAACGCTGGTACAGAAAATTTGGTTTGTGCTCAACAAATGCTTTCTTCATTAGGCAGAATACGAGGACAGTAAAGCCGCTTCAAGAGAATTTGAAGAAAAAGTGAAGCCATATTATCCTGTTTTGGAACTAATGAAGACGTCATCAATTTCTGATGATTTTCCACCACTTGTGGAAGCAGCAAATATTTTTTATCGTTACTTTGATAAAAGCAAGATGTGGTTCAAAAGAAAGTTAGATGGCTTTGCTGCAGAAATAAAGGATAAAATAAAGGAAATGGAAACCATAATAAAGACCATACAGTCCCTAGAAGAGCAAGATGAACTTTAGAGGTTTCTGTGGAACTTCTTTAAAATAAAAAAAAAAACTTTTGAAGCATGATGTTTAAAGATGGATAGGAATTTGGATTAATTACTTAAAAGTTTTATTTTGAACTCATTTGATTTATTGACTTTATTTTTCTTTTACTGTTCCTGGCATTTGTTTTCTCTTATCTGTTACAATTAAATATATACCTATTTATGCACCTTAATTTCACAACAATATGAACAACAATATGAAACTAAAAAATAAAATAAATCCAGAAAAAGATCTTTTAAAAAAATGTTGCTGTCTGATCACTCCATTCCATTAAACAAGTGTGTGTGAAGCCCCTGAATATAACGGAGTATTCGCTGCACAAATGGCACCTGAGCTAATGAGACTACTACAACTTGATGCTAAATCAACTCCTTCTTTTTAATTTATGTTAATAACACTTATTTAAAAGTAATTGCTCTGTAGTTTTATGTGTTGGTGATTCAGATTGGTACTTCATGGCTGATTCTACTCAACATATAAACCCACTGCTGTAGCATCCTGTGTTGAGAGAGTTATTGAACATGAAGTAAATACATTAACATTTGGACAAGGGATAAACTTAGATTAAACGTAGATACAGATTTTTAACAGACAGACAGTTATAAGATATCTTCTATCTCTTTTCTGTTTTAAGTAATTTTATACAGTATTTGTTCTGGATTGCAGTGATGTTGTTTATAAGAATGCATCTGCCTCTACTCTTAAGCCCTCAAATGCAGTTTTATTCCTCATTATTCCCTCAGGTTTATAGAAGTCATCATTAGCTCTTTTATGAAAAGGTTTGGTGGTTGTCTCCAAAAGACATATATGGTATACTGTATATAGGGTTCTCACTGGAAAGCTGTCATTTTGCATACTAGATTGGTACTCCGTATCATACTTTTAAAAAAAAACTACTTTCAGTTTATGGGCTCAAAATACTTGAAATTTAATTCAATTCAATTTTGTTTATATAGCACCAAATCACAGCAAACGGTTGCGTCAGGGTGCTTTATATATTAAGGTCAAGACCATACAATAATTATATAATCATATAATCTATATTTTCTAGGAAAATGGAAAATAGGTGCAGCAATGTATTAAAATGTGCAAACATGCATGGAAATACAGCATATAAGGCAAAGTAGTTTGTACAATTCTAGCAGGTTTGATGTTCAATATTTGGTTCATAGCCTGAATTCTCTTAGGCCAGCTTTCCTGTAATGTCCTCAAGCAGTCTTGGATGTTGGCTGCCTTTTGTTCTGTTCTCTGTCAAGATCATCTCACACTGCTTCAATAATATTAAGGTCTGTGCTCTGGGAGGCCAATCCATGACTAACAGTGTTCCCTTCCATTGAGTGTTTTTCTTGTGCTTTCAGTGTGTTGGCAGTGTGATTGGGATCACTGTCATGCTGAAAAATTAAGGCAGTGCCAGTCACATATTTTCCAGATGGTCCTGCATGGTTGATCAAAATCTGATGGCACTTTTCTGCTTTCATCAATATTGACAAGATCTTCAACATAACTTGTTGAAATGCAATCCCAAATCATGACAGAGCCTCCACCGTGGCTGCAGTCCCTCACCACTGAAACGCTCTCCTGACTTCCTCTGTACACATTGACAAAGATTTTCATTGCAGTTCTTGTGTATTTTGGCATACCTCAGCCTTTTCTCCCTGTTTCCCTTCCTTAAGAATGGATTCTTGGCAGCCACCCTTCCACTGAGACCCTGTCTGATGAGGCTTCAGGGAACAGTAGATGGATCTACTGAAGGGCCAGATGCATCAGGACCTGTGTAAGGTCTTTCTTGTTTGCTGTTTATTAAGGACATTGTTACAAAAAAGTTTTGAGGTCTTCTTTTGCTCTCCACTTGTCCAATTTTGTCAAATATTTTAAGGACATATTGCCCAACATATTGAGATGTGCCAAGTTTTTAGCTAAGAGCTCTTTGGGAATCAACTTGTTGGTGCAAAAATATTGTTTTATGGCTGTCAAACTGTGTTGTCTTTGGCAATTTTGTGACAGTCTGCTAGTAGCAAAGTGCCAAAAGATACTATTGAAAAGTTTTGCTTTGCTAAGTTTTCTGTTATGTGTCATTTGTGTGTATGATCCATGAGTCAGTCTTCTTAACGATAAAAAAAAAAAAAAAAAAAAAACAATCCTGTCAAACTGGCCAGGTGCAAGAAGCGTACTGAAAATGAGTGTAAAAAAACAAACAAAAAACAGCCAAACAAGAACTTAAAGTCATATCAAATGAAAACAAACTTCAGAGCAAAGACTGCACGGTTCTTCCTAACAGATGGTAATACACTGACACAATCCAAAACTTGTCAGCTCATGCTCCAAGCTACCATTGTTAAGCAATAACTTGGCAATTATTCTTATGCAGACGTGGGAAGAAATGAAGTACAAATACTTTTCTGTACTAAAGTAGAGTAAAGTAGAGTTTTCAGGTATCTGTACTTTTTGGAGAAAGATGGAAGAAAGAGGACAGGAGAGGAAGTAGAGAGGTTAGATTTAAAGGTAAGGACTGCTCAGTGAGATTTGATCAAGTGGAAATTTAAAGGTTACATGTAATGTACTCACTTTTAAATCCTATCTTAGATCTGTAAATGATGTGATGTTTTTTTCATATCGTGAAACATCCTGCAAAACAAACTTTGTGTCATTCAAAGGTTGCATGAAAATACTGCAGTTTAGTGCAGGACAAACGGGTTAGTTTGCTGTACTGTGGTGAATTTAAAGCTCTGTGTCTGTGGTGTTCATGGTCAGAGTTTGGTTTGGTACATCAAGTGTAGCAGACATGAGTTTTGAATTTAAGCTGATGATGCTTAAATCCATTCACCGAATTCAAGCTTTATACCATCTGTATACAGTCTAGTATAAAGACAGAATAAACAGTATACTGAGCTATTCACTGCTTGTGTCCCACATAACAGATTCAAGTTGAGTATGTTTATTAGAATTAGAATTTAGAATGGAATACTATTTGTAGTTGAATCAGTATTTCAAGTTTAACATAGATATCTGTACTTCTACTTAAGCCAAGAATATCTGTTCTACTGCCACCTCTGCTCTTCTAAGTCTGAGTTATACAACGGTGTGGATTTGTATTGTGCTGTACAACAGGCAACTTGTCACTACATACAAAGGTGCACGTGTCAATATGGAAATATAATTTGATATCGTTTGATTACAGGTATTTATCAGTCTTGATGCAAGTTATATCACTTTTTGATTACTGAAAATATACGTAAATCAAACTTTACTAAAGATTAGTTGAGATTACTTGAAAAAACTTATTACTTTACAATTCATTTATGATTATTATAAAGTGTTACCCCACCCCCACGCACACACACACACATATTTACAAAGGGAGATGGCACTCACACAATTATTTAAAAAGGGAGGACACACACACAATTATTTACAAAGGGAGATGGTGAAGAGCTTATGTGTCATGGTACTGGGCCGGTGTTCTGAGTTCTTTTAGCGATCAGTTTTTTTATTGCTTATTTTGGGTTGTGTTTAGTTTTCCTGTAGCTTAGTTTCTTGGGTTGTTGTTATTTTTGTATTATCCTTGGTTTCAGTTATTTATGTTTTATTGTTACCTTGATTTCCCTGTGTTCTGGTCTTCTGGGTCTTTGTGCTCCTGTGTGTGTCTTGTTCCCGTGTCTTGGCCCTTCTGTGTTTTGTTTCCCTTCCCGTTGTTTCCTTGTGTGGTGTTTAGATTTCCTCTGTGACAGGTGTCCTTGTGTTAAGTCTGCGTGTGTGTTTGGGTTGGTAAATTCCTGTTTTATTTTGACAGTCTCGTGTTCCTTGTGCTTTGTGTTTACTTTTGCTTCCCCTGTGTAATTATGTTCAGCTGTGCCCGTCACCTGTTGCCTGTTCCCTTGTTATCCTTGGTGTATTTATTGTCTGCCTTTGTCTTTGTCCTTTGCTGGGTCTGGGTTGGTGTAGTGTCTCTGTTGCTCTGGCCGTGCGTTTATGTTTTGGATTTCAAGTTTTGGGTGCTTTGTGTTTCTGGATTTTGAGCTTCAAGTTTCAAGTCTTCTATTTTTTAAGTTTTCAAATTTTTGTGTAGCTGGCCTTTGACCATCTTGGTCTTAAAGCGTGTACAATAAAGTGATGTACAAGTATCCCTCTTGCCTTCATGTCCTGCATTGAGGTCCTCTCTGCCGTGCTTGTTGCATCAGTTGTGACGTTGTGAAAAGTTGTCATAACAATAACTGATAACCATTTATTTCCGTAAAGTGGAGCAGGCACTTACATGTGAGATGCTTCATGAGTTAAGTGACATCACGAGTATATAAAGCATGTGCAGTACGTAATCTGATTATGCTTTCATTTTTGACTTGTACAGTACAGGAGCTGTATTCACCTGGCAGGTAAGATCAGTAACACTGTATAGTAAGATGGTTAATACTGAATGAATGTATGGATTTCATTACGTCAGCATGAAAAATAATAATTTGTTGATTTTCATAAATTTTTAATGTTTTGAAATGGTGCAGCAAGGCTCTGAATGAATAAAGTGAGTATAAGAATATGAATAATATGTTAATGTACACTAGCTGTTGTGTATGAAGTTTCAGACTCTGTGTGTGTGTGTGTGTGTTTATCTTGCCTCTATGCATGGCATTTCCCCTCTGCTCATTAAAAACATCAACATGAACAAATACAAATTCTTCAGTTCCTTGTTTATCCAGTTGTCTGAAGCTGTTCGTTTGTTTTCATTGTCAGACTGATGGCAGCAGCAGTCTTATCCAGAACCAGGAGACGAGCTGTCTTCTCTTTGCTGTGTCTTGTTTGTGTTACAAGTTCACTGAACATTGAGGACCCACTGGTGAATTAATTTCCCTTTATGATATATGCAACAGTTACACTCTTTGTACATGTACACTCGAAGACAACATGACCTCATTAACTGCTTGATTTTCTTTATTATGGCTTGTATAGATGCTTGAGCAGCTATTCTTATCTAAAATTTCAGGAAACAATGAAGACAGCAATAGAAGACGCGGAGAGACACAAGGTGGGTCACTTAGCCTCCAAGTTGCTCATAATCTAACTTTAAAAGTCTTTCATATGTTGACAAAAAAACAAACAGTAAAAAATATTAATTTACATCAAAAAACTGGAGTGTTTACAAGGATAAATGTGCTGTTTTTTTGTTTTGTTTTTCATTAGGCTGAAAATGTGAATAGAAAAGAAACAATCACAAAACTATCTGAGCTCGCAAGCTCACTGACTAACAACGACCAACTGGTAAATTAATACTTTCTTAATTCTTTATTTGATATGAAACAATTACTAATGTATTTCTACACATATAATCACAGCCACTGCGAGTCATCACAACCTCATTTCCTGTTGTTTTTGTTGAATTCTTGAAGCCATCACACTCACTATGTTCTGCTCCTTTCTGGCAAACTTCAGGAAATATTCAAGGAAACCCTTCACAAAGCTGTAAAAGAAGAAGAGAGACTGAAGGTGGGTCAGTCAGTCTCCAGGTTACTCACAAGTTGACTGAGACAGTGTCATTCGTGTGGAAATGTACAAAATGAATACATGAAATTATCAACTGAAATCATACATAATGTATATTTGGGTACATACACAGTAACATCTGAATTTAATTTGTGCTACAACTTTCATTTTTCTCCATCAGGCAGAATACAAGTACAGAATCACAACTGTCACAAAGCAATTACGTGACAAAGAGAAACAATTTGCTCCTCAAATGGAAGCAGCGAAGAGAT
The DNA here is from genome assembly GCA_034780415.1 of Cichlasoma orientale. NCBI lineage: Eukaryota > Metazoa > Chordata > Actinopteri > Cichliformes > Cichlidae > Cichlasoma > Cichlasoma orientale. The sequence continues at coordinate 9,762 of JAVDPK010000223.1, forward strand.
CAGGTCTTTCTCCACCAGTGCAGGAACTTCTTAACATTGTTATTCACATGTATGAGAATGTCAAAAGTTTCATAGACAAGAAGCTGGCTTTGCTGTAATAATAGAAAACTCAGAAAAGTAAAGGTGAACTGAAGAGCTCCATAAAAAATTGAACTGCAATAGTTCATGATTCCATCTGTACCTCTGTTGCTCTGTTGTGTATATCTAAACTTTTTTTTTTTTGGTCAAATTGTAGTTTTTTTTAATTTTGTTTCTAAATGATAAACACATTGCCATTGAGTTTATTATATGCAACTTTTTTAAAATTTTGTACTAAACAGAGAACTTTAGATTTTGGTTATTTGGCAAATCTGGATCACATTCAGATGTGATCCAGATTTGCTACACCAATTAAAGTCCTACTCTCTGAGTTTTCAAGCCACCACTATAAAAAGTTTTACTTGACAGGAATATGTCAGTTAGTGTCACAACATGCTGCGAAATGCAAAGCAAATTCTTTAATGATGATGCAACCAGCAGAACACAGTGGAATGCCATGCATTATGAATGTAAGATTGAAACTGTTTTGGTGACGTGATATATTATCTGTGAACGAATTTGTGACACAATGACAGAATATGTAAATATGTACCAATATGCTTTGGCTCATCAATGTTTATAGAGAATTTTGGAAACCATGAAAAAGCTAAAGTTATTGTTTGCAGTGGAAATGTTTTTAAGAATTTTCATAAATCCATATAATGCTTGTAAAAGAAAAACATGCTTTTATGACAAGTTAGTTTAATGTCTTATATTTTTCAAAAGAAAAGTTATTAGGAATATTCAAAAGTACCTATTCTGCTTGTAAAAAAAAAAAAACCCTATATGTTAATGACGTTTATTTAATTACAGAATATTTTTAGAATCCATCTTACAAAATGCTTCACAAAGGCCAAAAAAGAAAGTCTACCGAGTCATAAAATGCAGGGATGAAAGAGACAACAAAAAAGTGCTGTATAATGTAAAAGACATTTCAATAAACATTAAAATTCAAGTAAAATCAAAATTTTCCAAAGGTTTTTACTAAGTAGGTTCTGCTCAGAGCAAGTTGTGGACTTTGCTGTCTTGATTTCCTTGGATCATCATTCCAGACTCTTTGTGAACTGAGTGCAAATGCTCTGCCTCTTTTACTTTTTTAGCCTGGACCCTGAAAAACACAAAGAGTTTTTGTCTGAGAATTTTGAGGTACGTACGCATGCAGGATTGAGAAATCAGACATAGAGCTGGGAGCAAGACCGTAAAGTTCCTTTAATGTAATCAATACATTAGTTCTAGATGCTAAAATAGGATCAATGTGATCCTGCTTTTAATTTCCTTAAAAGCCTGATAGCTGAGTTATGCATAGTCATATTCAATTGATTTCTTTTTAAACACAAGTCATTTTTTATGTAATCCTGCAGTAAAATCATGTAAACATGTCATTTTTAAAATACTACTAAGGTGGTAGAAACATTAGTGGTGTGCAACAAAATGAAGTTTATCATCAAACCAGACCTCATGATTCTTTGCAACACACTTGCACTTTGTATTCAGTTGAGGAAAAATTATTTGACTTTCCATTTTGGATTTCATGAAGACAGTAATGGAACTCAGCATACCAGAGTTGCAAAATTTAACATCAAAGTATATTAGTGAGTCATCAGATAAAACTGTACCAGGTCTCATCCTACAGCACTGAGCTCATACCATCATCAGAAGTCATTATGAGGTCACTTAAACACTAAAACTGCCAGAACTTGGCAAAGAAGGTATAAGTAAATGATAATACTCACAAGTTGTAGAATATGGTGAAATGTTTCTTGAAGCATTGCTTGAGTAAGAAAACGTACATATAATTATAATTCAATTTAATTTTATGTACAGATGCAGCCACTTAAAATTGCTGCTCCCAGCCGGCTGCCTGCCAAAGAAACTTTCTCACTCAAAATGACTTCATATCATTCCTGAGAGATACGTTTGACATATGTTTTACAGATTTTACAGGTAGACAAGTCGTTTACAACTGTTTAAATACAGGCAATCATTTTTTGGCAAATACCTGAAATCGCTTTTTGGCAGACGATCACTTTTTGGTTCAACACCAGCACGTCAATGGCACGGGATATTCCCGTAGTTGTAAGAGCCAAAGCTTTGGCTCCCTCTCCTAAAGCAGTTGCTCACTGAGTCTTCACCCTAAATGTTTTGAGCAGAGCTCCACATATTTTTGCCATATTTCTTTAGAGCAGAGTACACACGCACATGCAGCATTATTACGCAATCCCGCTCCTCTGTCATATAAATGCACCGTTCACTGACAGAACTCAGCAACGATCAATTCATGTTTACATTTCAAATGTACTTTTTGATTAAAAACATTAGCAGTTTGGTTAAATAATCATTTCATGCTTTCATGCTCATTAGTCAGCTTGTTTGGTGTGTACATCCTCTACTGGCTATAAGCAAATATTGATAGTGTTTTACAGAAAGGTTCATCATTATGATTCTGTCAGAATCATAGAACCTCTGAGCAAATCTAAAATGTATGAATATACAGTAGAGCGGGCTGTAAATGAATGCGCTTCCATTATTACTGCTCCTCCTGGTGGATAAACAAGACATTACCACCACTTTTCCCAAATACTGCTTAGGGGTATTTCCACCAGTGGCTGCATTGCCTACGTCAGGGGTATTTAACTCCAGGCCTCAAAGGCCGGTGTCCTGCAGGGTTTATATTTTT
>JAVDPK010000225.1:0-29928 GCA_034780415.1 Cichlasoma orientale
ACACACACACACACACACACACACACACACACACACACACACACACACACACACACAGAGAGAGAGAGAGAGAGAGAATTTAAACCGGTTTATTGTCTGTGCACACACCCATTTCAGAAAGGGCACATAAAATAACAGAAGCAGTCTTCTTCACGCCAAATTCAAGTCGTCCAATCATAGACCACCAACTCCTCCGACGCTGATTGGTCTGACGCCACCGTCATGTCATCGTTACGTATATTCACAGAGATGTTTACGCTGCTCTTTAGTTGTTTTTTCTTTTCTCCGGAGGGGGCTTACGTACCGGCGAGAAGCTTCGCTTAGTAATGAATGCTGTGACATAAACGAACCTCAGGAACTATCCAAGTCAAACACAAAAGCTTCTCAACTGAGAGTTTCAAGATGGTTTTAGATACGATAGCAAAGATAATAAAAGTCCAGCTTCCAGCCTACCTCAAGAGGCTACCGCTACCGGAGACCATCGGCGGATTTGCGAGGTTAACAGGTAATTAGCAGCTGCAGTTCAGACAGTCCAGGGGAGATGACTAGTAAACTCATCGGGGACAGTTTTTTTTTTTTAACCTAAGCTAGCTGCATGTGCAAACGTTGCTTTAGTTGTGTAGTGAAGAGCTGTATCCTACAGAACACGGGTTATGTCGTAGAGTGCTTCTTTGCGCCATTAAGCTGGTTAGCGTACTTTTTTTTTTTTGCGCTTGTCTGTAGCAAAGACAAAGTAATGACCTTAAGGTCATGCTTGTTGAAAAGCATTACTCTCGCTTTAGTTTGTCTCTTTGAATGTTGAGACACTCGTGAGATTAACCATGAATTGTTTACATGTTATAAATTGCAAAATGTCTTTTTGTAAGTGAAGTCCTGTTAATTCCAGCAAGTAGTGTTTTGCTAATTGCTAATTATTTGCGTTTAAAAACGATTTTTCTTAATTATCATACTCATTAGGGCACTGGCCAAACTTTTTTTTTCGTTTTTGTGAAAACAAGTTTTTAACACACTGTTTTGCACCGGCTGGTCATCTGGTGGAGCTCCTGCAGAAGTATTTTGAATTACTTTGAATATGCCATACAAATGCATCTGTATTAAGACTACCCCCACAGTGCCCTGTTTGCATACTGACAGGCCCTGCCTGTGGTCCCAGCTCCACTGACTAATTTAGATGAACCTTTTACCGCTGTTCTGTTAACTATTAACATCACATGTAGTATCTGCTCAACCAGTATGAGAAAGTAAAGGCTGATTTCAAAAACGTATTTGCAACTTCTGCACAATTTAAATTAAGGAAAAGAAGAAGTAAAGCAGCACTTTAAAAAGCAAAGTGAAAAATGTAATCTTTTGGGCCAGCACAGATCTTTTGAAAGTTTTGGATTTTATTACCTTGTGACTGATGTGCACATGGAAAGCAAGGCATACATGGTTAAAATAGTTTCCAGTGTGTCTGAAGGAAGCACACACAGTTGGTACTCTTATAGTGGCATGACCAAGGCACACTGAACAGCACATGTACCCTCTGATAATGACGTTTACATCACTCACTGACCCCAGGTGACCTTTGTGGAGAAGGAACAACACTGGTATAATGCCCATCTGAGAAGGAGACTGTGTTGTTAATACTCACTCACTAGTAAAAGCCCATATATGAAGGTCCTGTTTCTTCATAAGCAGTGCAGTCGGTCAGTTCAGATTAGGCGCTGATACATTTCCATTCTCCCACGTGCAACGGCATCCCTTTTGAACTGAGTGCAATTTGTTAATGGGATTAAGGATTAGAAATGTCCCATTAGGCATCAGAATCCTTTTAACTCGCATGAGGGTATTAAAAGTTCCCAGAGCTGGGTTCTAACTCAACGCTAATTGTGAAATTGCACAGCTGTGTTTAATCCTCACTGTGCCTTCACAACATATGGTGGACTGTAAGACAGGTTTTTCCCCAGAGCATTCTTCGGGTCTCGGTGTGGCATTTCCCCTGGTGGCTGTTGGTGCGTCATGATACTCTCATTGGATCGGGTGTAATAATACATTAGAAATGCTGATCAGATGGAAGCTTGTCCTCAGTGGACTGGAAGAAAAATGGAAATGAGAGTCTGCCTGTTTCCAGAACTCAGGTGATTCACATTTTTAACATAAATCACTTATTTTGCAAAATAATGTTGCATATATCAGGTTTGACTGACTCACTGACGAGTTCACGTCTTACTTTATAAAATGCACCAGAAGGAAAAACTCCCTTTTAACAGGAAGAAACGTCCAGCAGAGCCTGACACAAACTTGAAATGGTGCTTATAGTGGAATAGTATTTGAGTATTTCACTCCAAGTAAACTTTGATAATCATTATTTTTTTTATCAATTTCTAATCTGAAGTGTCAGATTGTAGAGCCTCTAACATCTCCCCCGCCCACCCAGTAGTGAATACTGGTTTTAGGAGCTTAAATGCCAGTTGCACATTGTTTGCCTGTGTTTTTGTACTTTTGCTAATGTGTGTATATTATGTGTGCAAAACATCCTTAGTGTCTGAGTGGCTCCGGTTGCTTCCTCTCTTGGGTATCCTGGCTTTGCTCGGCTATCTCACCATTCGCCCCTTTCTGCCTAAGAAGAAGAAGCAAAGAGACAGCCTGATCAATCTGAAGATCCAGAAGGAGAACCCAAAAGTGGTCAATGAGATAGACATTGAGGACCTGAACAGCGCAAATGTGTGTTACTGTCGCTGCTGGCGCTCCAAAACTGTAAGTTGATTCTTACCCTCTGGCCTTCAATGTGTGAACTGCACTGTGGCTAACCTGTGGGAATAGTTACTAAGACTTGTTTTTCACAGGCTCCAGATGACATTTTTACCCACATCCTAATTTAACTTGTGATTTTTTTTTTTTGATAAACCATTCTAGATAAGCTGGGACATGTTTGGGCATTCTGTCTGATCAGTTAATATTGTTTCCTGTTTTAGTTTCCTGTATGTGACAAGTCGCACTTAAAGCACAACGAGCTGACTGGAGACAACGTGGGACCACTCATTCTCAAAAAGAAGATACTATAATTGACCACTGATTTGATTATTTTTACCATAAACAGTTTGTAGATTGTTTTCTTGGTCTTTGTGTCATATTTAGTTAAAAATGCATTTCAGTCTGTCTGAAACCTGTATGTTGGCTAAGGTTAGTGACAGTTTGCAATGAGGGAAGTTTCACTTTGTTTTGTTTGTGTATGGGCCTTTTTGTTCATTGTTCACTTTTGATGTTTAACAGAACAGCAGTTTTATTTGACTGGGACCACTTTGGGGGGAAACTTGAAACATAACTAAGTGACTTTATGATGAATTTATATAATGTGAAGCCATCAGGGGAGAAGCTTTGAAGATGAATGGCTGTTTAAATGGAGTCCTGAAAACTAGTCTGACCTTTCTTCATTTTGGATGATTTTGGACAGCTAGGCTTTTTTTTTTTTCCCCTTTCATTTGCTTCAGACGTGTGCCAAATACTAACATACATTTCCACACTTAATGGATGTGACATATTCTAAGTTATTGTGTGTATGGGAGGCTGTTTATTCTTTGAATCTGTTTTGCTTATAGCCTTAAAATGTTTGAGTTTTACATTTTGTATTCAGTTCTGTCATCAGACATTTCAAACTGTATCAAAGTAATTTTAAGATAAATGCAGTTTCACTAAACCTTTGATGTTTGGAAACCTCTCCTTATACTTCTGTACTGTCATATCTGTATGAAGCTGATTTCCTGGAAAATTTCCTTCATTAATGGCTATTATTAAATCTGTATTATTTTTTTTTACAGTGCATCTTAATAACTATTCACAAATTTTGCAAGATAACCGTGTGAATTCTTTCATACCAGATGTAGAAATAAAGAGAACTTAGTTGGCTTATGTTAAATGAACGAGATGCATCGTGTTCTGTCTGCTTCTTAACTTTGGAGTTAAAAGGGGCTCTGCAAGGCTGCACTGCTAATTTTTAGCAGGTATGTTTATCATTTCACTATTTTAAGTGAGTGTGTGTGAAAACTTGCATCTCCTAGGAAAAGGTGGTAACAGAAAGAGTTGGTGATCTTTTTATTGGCATTACAAGGAAACCCACCAGAGTTTTAATAAGTTGTCTGCAGACCATGAACATCTCAACATCAAATTACGTGACAAACCATCTGATTCACTGAAATCTCAGGCCTGTTGGAAGCATGAAAGTTAGTGGACCGCCACTCATCTTCTGATACCATAAATATCTACTAATTTCACAGCAGTGCATCCAGTAGAGAGATTTCTGCCAGGATCACATTGATGGCTTTACTCACCCACACTGAACCACACTGCTAGTGTGACCAGAAAGAAAGCAGTAAACACATTTGAATAATTTAAGCTTTAACTGCAGCCATACTAAAGATGGGTGATTCTTGGTGTGTTTTCTCATTTATTGTTGAAAGAATATTTGGTTTTAAAAAAATTAAAAAAAAAAAAAGATTCATAAATAGCTTCTAATACAAAACATTTTCAGTTAGGTCATATAAATTAAAACCAAATACATCTGAAGTAACGCTGCATACAGTCTGTAATAAAAAAAAACAAACTATAACAGTAGTGAAAATTCTACTTTTGTCTTTAAATTATAAAATGTTGGATTTATACAGTATTTGCAAACATGGACATGATCGACATCGACAGTGGACGTTTAGCAGTGTTATGCTTAAAGTATTGTGGATTACACAGATCCTCTCCTGAGTCTTTGTAAACTACACTACTCATTTACAGATGGCTAAAACGCATACAAAGAAAACAAAGTACACAAACACAGCATTAAGCTGTAGGGTGCCTAAAACTTAAATGTGCCTCTTCACTGTAGTATAATCATAGCAATAAAAATGGTTCTCATCAGTACACCCCCCCCCCCCACCAGGAAAGAAGACCCTTCGAATAAAACCCAGGATTACCGTTCGAGTCAAATTACAGTAAATAGTTAACAGCAATCTAATCATAAAAAACTGAACCCCAACCGTTTATAAAAGTATGAACCATTTGTATGCCTCACAACAATCTGATTTTAGCCAGACGGTGGGATGTGGGTCATTTGTTTGGAGTGTTAGGCCTGGAAACCACCAGAGGCTATAAATACAAAATGATTCATGAGAGCTGAACAACCAGAGACGAGAGCCACTCAGTGGCCAGAGAAAAGTTCAAATATCTGAGATGTGAGGAGTCTCTTAAGATCTCCTCTCTCACTTGACATCAGAGTGTACTTTCATAGGTGATGGGAGTTTCACTGTCATCTTCACCTCCTGCTGCAGTGCCTAAGAGAGGAAGAGGAGACAGGAAGAAAAAAAATAAAATTCAGGCAAAAAAAAAAAATACTGCAAAATTAAAACAAGTTGCACTTTTGCACTGTGAATGTCCTACAGTGACAGCAACAATACTGCTGTTGTGTGCATGTAAAAATCATGAAGCTGCTGAATGACACGGTAAACAGAAGTGACCTAAAGCTATGCAAATCTTCCTGTCACAAGGGTGAAGTTGAAAAACTGTCTACAAGGAAAGGATACAGACTATGAAGCAAGGTCAGAAAGGGTTGCTGAGTTGAATTTTAAAAAGAAAGACTTTACATACCCAAGAAAAAAGCTGATAAATTGGATTTGACTCGCTCACCACTGACTGGGTTCTTTGGTTTCTGGAGCAGGCAAGGCCCACAGAGCCCTATGATAAGCGCCCCTACAGGGGCCGTGAGAAGGATGCTGAGCACGGCCACAGTCAGCACGTCCATGCCGTACTTCTGCAGCTGCTGGTCATCCTTTATCCTCGCCATGTCCAAAGCTGTGGAGCCTATAGCTGCCTGATAAAGACAAGCCATGATGTGTCAGCTATAACCAGTGGCCCAACATTTACTACCACAAAGGAAGACTTCAATTTGCAGAGGAACAATGACTTTCTGGTAAAGAAACAGGAGTAATACTAGCTCTGACATACTTGAACTGTTGCTTTAGGCATCCATGCAAGGGCTATGAACACTTTTTCCCTCATGTTAAAGCCCGCAAACAACACACAGACGAAGGTGAACGCTACTCTAACCAGCAGAGCAATCAGTAGACAGGCTACGCCCAGACCTAGAAAGACAGGCAAAAGTCATACAGGGACAACAGCATATAAATCCCATAAAAATAATTGCAAGAAAATGACGTGTAATGTTGTTTCAGTTGCACTGATTTGTGTAAGACTAAAATGTCATATTAAGTTATTTAATAAGACATGTTATTCTTGCAGTGCTGTAATGTGCTAACACAGACACAAGTATTATTATTTACAGAACAGGAAGAAGCAGCACAACTCTCAGGTTGGCTCTTTTTTTTTGGCTATGCAAATATATTTTCATACATACAGTAATATTTGAATTTCTCACAATGATAACGGCTATCTCACTGTGTGTTATTTTGGAGGCTGTGTGTGGTTATCTCACCAACTGAATGTCTTTCCAACTCAGAGACTCGAATCTCAGCTCCTATCAGTCCAAAGAGAAGAGGCTGAAACACATCCCACGCCCACACTAACACTTCCTCCACATGTGCCTCAAGACAAAGAGAATGAGGGACATGTTTAATAAGGCATCACTGCAGCCATGTAATTACTAACATACTGATGAGATACATACTGTACGACCAAGTAGATTAAGAGAAATAAGTTTCTGATGAGTTAACCTTGTCAAAATTCACCTCTAAAGCTGGAAAACTGCAAACAGACCTCAAAAACTTAGAGTACGTACTGTAGATATGACAAGCATATATTATTACCTTTTCTGTCCCCCAGCCGACGCCAGCCAGGAATGCCAGCACCAAGGTGCAGAGGGCTCCAGAGCCAGGAAAGCCTGCCACACCGCTGCCAAACACGGCAAAGACGGACAGACCCAGCACCAGGAAGGAACGCTTCATCACCAAGTGTTTCTAGAAGAAATGGTTAACAATTACAGCAGATTTTTATATAAGTAAATAAAAATACAATATGCATTATTTCACAAATAAAGTGGCGAGACATCTCGGATCAAATTTGTTGCATAGTTTGTGTTTTTTGCAACTCTTGAGTTCCTCTGCAGTGCTGTGTTGTGTCTTACAGCCCTGTTTCTAAAATGTTTTGATGCTCTGACAAAAAATGATTAGAAATGGTTTCCAAATCATTTAAACCATATGTTTAGGGTGCAAAACACTGACTCCTCTAAAAGCCTTAGTGGGCACTCTGGAAGACATTAATACGCAAATGACTTTAAATTTTCTTAATTTAAACGAACAGTAAATGGAAGTCATATTGTTTGGGACCCCTGACCTCACAGTCTAAGCCTTTTAATGATCTAGAAGAAATCATTTGCTAAGAAACTAGGAGTGATGGTTGACAGCATTTCCACTCTTGATGAACAAATAAACACTGTTGTTAAAGCTAGATTTTTCCAACTTTATGTTCTTTTTCTCTACTTCAGAGACTGAAGAGGATACTCGTGCCTCATTTCGTCTGCGCTCGACTATTGTAAAAGTCTTTATTCAGGTGTCAGTCTGTTCCTGCTTGGCTGATTGCAGCTGGTCCAAAACTGTATGCCAGCTCTACACTGGATTCAAGGATTCAAGGATTTTTATTTGCCATTTGTGCATGGACCAAGGTCTAGGCACATTGGAATTTTTTGTGCAGAGCTGGCTCATGCAAGCGAGACCACATAATCACCCACACTGGCTTCTTTACATTGGCTGCCGGTCAGTTTTAGAATTTATTTTATGATTTTGCTTGGATTGGGGCCTCCTTACCTCTCTGATCTATCAACTTTACCCACTCCAAGTGGATCACTGAGGTCTGCTGAACAGATGCTCCTATCTGTCCTGAGATTGACATTAAAACAGGAGACCGGACCTTTAAAACTTCATTTTAAACCAGAATGAGTTTTGATTACTTTTAACCTTTGTTGTTTTCCTCGTCTTTTCATTCTGTTTTTTATTTTAGCTTTTTTTTTTTTTTTTTCTGTTATTTTATTTCTTTTGGAACAGCACTTTGGTCAACAAGCTGTTGGTTTTAAATGTGCTTATAAATGAATTTGACTATATTTAAATGAAAACAGTACAAAGGCTGAGTCTCTCAGCCTTTCTTTTATAGAATGTATGGACAAATAAGCTCAACAATATAAGACGAACAGTTTCAAAGTATAATTGCAGAGAATTTGGAGACTTCATTATTTGTGGTTAAAAAATTAAAAAAAAGTTAAACTGGCAATAAACTGAACTGCTGACCATCATGGCTCAACAATTCATTATAAATAGTTACAATTCACAATTATCAGTCAGTCAGTTGCTACTCTCACGTCTGCAGTTAGTTCAAAATGCTGCTGCACGACTTTTGACGGGAACTCGAAAGAGAGAGAACGAGACCTGTCCTGGCCTCACTTCACTGGCTTTTTTTTTCCCTATACAAGCATCGCTGGCTGTTACCTCACTGTTTCACACCTAGGCTGTGGTGTGAAACAGTAAAACAGCCTCATGTCATCTTGGCACTGATAACTTGACTACCTGGTCGACACTAGGGAAGTACTGGATGAGAAAGCCCAGAAGAATCCCAGCAACCATTCCTCCTGCCACCTCCAGTACCCCTCTGAGGAGGTTGTACCAAGTTGGACCTAGAAGGATCAACAGAAATAAATATATTAGTGAAATAGTGAATTTCCTAAACATTCTCATTTGCCAGTTCAGACACGTCTCCAAAACTAATGCAATCTAATACAGAAGCCATCAAAAACTCCACATGCATATTCTTTAGCTAGTTTTAGAAAGGCTTAATATGTTGGGCATTTCGGCATCTACAGCTTGAGTGCTGTTGAATTACACTACAATATAATAAGTGTTTCTAAAACTTTCTCCTCCGTATTTGTATCAGTGAAGGTAGACTAAATATTGCAAATTAAACTCAGCATAATATCATATATTCAACAGCAGCGGGCCTGCAAAGCTGCACTGACAAACTGCACAAAAAGCGAGCATTACTGCCTGCATAAGAATAAGATTCACACTGAATAGTTGCAGCATTAAAACTACTGAAAGAGGAAGTGAATAACATTGATCATCCCCTTACAAAACCTCTCCCTCTATCTTTGCTGTTGCTGAGTTTTACCATAGATTTCACTTCAGGATTCTCTGAGCACCATGTCACTCTCTTATAATGTCTCAGATTTTCTGGCAGAATTATTTTCCAGGTACCGTGGTACAGCAATACAGAGATGTAAAAAAATGCACTGGTGCCAAAAACTCTGTATTAACAGTAATCAGCACACTCACACCCTCTGCTGAGATCTTTACAAAGTACAGCCTATGATTCTCCTCTGGGGATAAGGTGGTGTTGTGTGTCAAAAAACAACCCCCCATTAAATTCAATATTTCTCCGTTTCCTCTCATGGCTGCATACATGTAAACGCATAGATCTGCAGATTACCTGTGGCGAAGGCTATGCCCAAGCATGTGGTGAACCCTGTGATGGCAAGAATGTCATCACAGCTGCCTGCAGCCATCAGCAGGGTGGGGATGCCCTTCTCTACACCGTAGCCATTCTTCTGCAGCACCAGCATGGAGGGAATCACCACAGCTGGAGACACAGCTCCCAGCACAAAGCTACAATGTGGAGAAGATGGGTGGTTCATTCATTCATCAACTCCTTCAAAGATGTAGCAACTTAAAAACCCCTGGGCAAAATTTGCAAACGTCATCCTCTGGTAACAATATGGTAACAATTTATGATAATAAATGGGAAATTAGTGGTTAAACAAATCTGATTTAATTGTTTTACTGTTAAAAAATGAAAATTTAATAAAAAAGTTTGCTAGCCATTAATAATGTAATTTGTCTATATGTATGCCATTAGTTTGTGTAATAAAAATTGTTTTAAGAAACATATTGCATTATTGAATTAATGTTCATAAAAAGCATTGAAAAAACACAAATTACACACATTTTATACACTGTGCTATGTATCCAGTCATGATAATCAGACGTTAGTGTCCTTTTGTAGTAATTTCATTACTGATGAAGCTGTTTGGCTGTGTGGCAGGCTGAGACACGAGCAATACAGCTGAACTCAAAGCAGCTTCAATGCAATTTAATAAAGTCCAAAAACACAAAATACACAATCCCAATTTTCCAAGGCAGGAATAAAGCCCGAAACACAAACTTTGGATCTCAAAAGGGAAACTCTAAACAAAGACGCACACAGCTTGTGGGAAACATAGATGACGACGTGATAAAGGAGGGGGACGCAGACGCTACATGCACACACGAGGTAACGAGACAAGAGGAAACAGCTGGGAAGGACAGGTGGACTGCATAACACTAACGAGACAGGGGAAGCGACACTGAACACAACACACAGGCAACAGGAGACTGTCAAATTAAAACAGGAAGAGACCACACATGATACAAACCAAGACTTGACACAACTCGGGGGGATACAACTAAATATAGAACAAGGGGCGGTGACACAGAGGGGCAAACAGACACTGGCACACAGAGACACGGGGAAGACAAGAAGAATAATGAGAAACAGGAAACTAAAGACAAATAACTGTAAGTAAGAAAAAGACTCAGTAAACTAAAATGACCAATAATTCTAAACTGTAAAGAAACTTGAAGACACAGCAGAAATACAACAAAACAGAACATCAAGGAAAAAAATACCAAACACTGGGCAAATGGCCCAGGACAGAAACATACAACCATAACAACTAACATTGAATTAGCTTTCAAATTACTGCTTAATGATGTTTATTATGAAGTGTTACCATCTGTAATGCATAAGGAAAGGTTGGAGCAGACTAATGCACACTTAAAGCCGTAGCTGCTACGAGAGTCTGTATTCAAATTAGATTACTGAAGACTGAATTTTTAAGAAACAGAATTAATAGAAAAGAAAAATTCAGTTTGGTTTTTGACACCAAACAGGACATTCTTGCTGCTACGCCACCCAGTAACCACAACATGCAACACATTTATGAGAAGAACGAACTATTTACACATAACCCCCAAGCTTCTTGTTTTTTCACAACTACTGATAGCTCGCACCTGCTTTTAGAGATCTATTTCATGTCCTCAATACTGACAAAGCAGATATGTATTTAAAGTTTAAGGAACTGTAACAGGATTTCCTAACTCTCTGATAGAACTTTGTTTTTGTTCTCTCCTTCATGGGAACATGTTCCTTACAGCTACAGTGCTTTGTACAGTGTTACTCTAACTTATCAAATTGCAGCCTGCAATGTTTTAACTGTAACACTTGACACCCACTCAGCTCTCCATTATCTCATGGCGCTAGAGAGCTGAGTGCTCAGATAATCCAAACATAAACACACCAACCCAACGTGAAGCTTAGTTGGAAATAAAATCCAGACCAAGATAGGCCCTAGTCACACAGACCAAGAGACCAATCAGGGATCCTCCTGGCAGCTACCAGGCATTAGGGTTAAAATAAGTTTGCCTTGACCAAAAAATTTTGAAAGTTGTGCCTTTTGAAATGTGCCGATCGCAGCGCTAAGCCACAACTTTTACTTTAAAGGCGATCATTCTCCGTTTCCAGTTTGTGTCACACTTGGCAAGTGTGTGTGTCTCAAGAACACTTACACTTGCTTTCTGTATTTGCCTTGCAAGGTATATCATTTGATGTATCAATATGGCTCATTCAGTCCCCAGTTTGGCTGCAGCTGGGGACCTTCATATATAAACCAGTTCTTTTAAAATATGTGTGTGGATTTCCCGTAGGCATCAATCAATGGTGAGATCTGTTATAAAACAGAAAATGGAGAGCTCAATAGAGAGAGAGCGAGAGTAGTGTTGTATTTACCCAAGGATGAAGCCCCACACCCAGGGCATGCCCATGAGGAAGTGAGAGATCAGAGCTGCGGTGCAAGCCTCTATCAAGCACGGCCCAGCTGCCACACGCATACACACAGCTTTCAGTTTCCTTAGAGCCTGAAAACAAACATTTATATCATGCAAGAGTTAATAAGTTTTGCACAGAGCTACATGAAGCTTTAACAAGCATATTTAATAGTACTGAGTGATGATGTAAGTAACTGCAAGAAACATTTACAAAGGGTTAGGCAGATAACGTGTTGTTAAAGGCTATATGCCAAAAATAATGCCATAATTATCAATGAGAATACTTTCTGCCCTGGTATAAGACTAACATATGAACAGAGATAAGATTAAGATATAATTACTGTACTTCTACCTCTGCATGCAGATAATAAGCATGAACAGTGTGCAGCATACCATGGGATCCAACCCCAGACCAGCTCTTGCCAGGATGACGGCCAGAGCGACGTTCCTCAGAGATGCAGACCATCTGAAGTCAATGTACACCCCGTCTGTAACAACTGGGATGTTCCTCAGCAGGAAGCCCATCAGCAGCATACCTGAAGCAAAGCACAACAGAGGGCGAGAAGGAAGAAAGGTGATGCTTATTCCCATGAAATACCGTTTATTCTTTGGGGCTCTCTCTCATGCTGCTACAGAGGAAGGATGAAGCTCACCGGCTGCTTTTTGAACACAGGGTGCTCAAACAGAAAACTCTGCAAACTATGAATAATGAAACGCTAACAACAGAAGTTTCAACAGTCCATGCCGCTTCTAAAACGCCATGTTCAGGTCAAATAATGCAACATTACTACAAAATTCATTGATTACGACTTTTTTTAAATGAAGCAACACATCAGATAGATAACAATGAAACTATGAAAACAATGTTCAAAGGCATGACTTTGGATCTATGGAGAAAGCTGTGAACTGTAAGAGAAAAAAAACATATAGGCACATTTTTAGATGGGTTGGAGGAAATAACTTTTAGTCTGCAAACTGACCACCACACTTTTTTTTTTTTTTTACACTGCAGCATTCTGGTCAGTGGTTGAAACTTAAAACTGCAGAAATGAACACTGAACTGTTAACCAAGGTTCCTCTTTTGAAAAGGAAAACACACAAACAAGATGTTTAAAGAGCGATAAACTTCAAGTCTTTCTCATAATGTTATCAACTAGCAAGGAGTGGCTACATTTTCCCTGATAATTATCAAGGAAATTGATCAAATTAGAGGTATAATCACATGATATTATGACTATGCACAGTGCAAATAACACTTTTGATGACTAACACCTTTTTACCTTCTGATAAACAGCAGCATAACTGATGTAGCCAAGCCACAGAGGCCACAATCATCTAGAACAGCCATGCTACCAAGTCATATGTAAAGTGTTAAGGCCAATGTGTGACCCACCTGCCACTGGGACACAAACTTCAATATGAGAGCAGTAAATTTAGCTTTAGAGTAATAAGTAATATCACCAACTAACCACTTCCTATTACCAGTTTTAATTTACTTTTTTAAAAATAAATAAATAAATGTATATAAATATGTAACTGTACATACTCTGGAGTAATTTCAAACTGAATTTCTGTTATTACTGCGACACACCTGTAGTACCTTCGCGGACCACCAGGAGGCACCCGACCACACTTTTGGAATCACTGATCTAGGCTAAAAGTACAACAAAGAGATGCAAAACACACAGAACTCCAGAGCACCATCATTTAATATGTATTAATGGAGAAAGTTATTAACATGACTTTCACCTCATGTTTTCACAAGAATAAACTTTAATAGTAACTTGATTAGCTCATGTAAATCAAAGGTTTCTTAAAGAAATTCAAGCTTAGTTTTAAGCTGATTTGTAGTGCTCCACCCAAACATTCAGCTGCTTCAATTTCAGGATTCAGGTACTCTTATTATTATTTTATTTTTATGTGGAAATGTATACCGGCACCTGCCATCCCTCTCACTCACAGCAGGGATCATCACACTTCAGTCAACCTCAACTTTGTAGCTGGCTTGAACACTTTTGCAACTTTTTTTTTAAGCTTCTACATAAAAATATACAGACAACGCTGCATCTCAATATTAGGTCTAGCTCTCCAGCAAGAGCTCAGTTCAGAGAGTGAAGCAAACCTCTCTCTGTGTAGTTCAGTAAGCTGCAGGACCCAGATCATCATGCACGAGCGTCCTTGGAAAAGCAGCTATTAGAAACTTCACTCTCATGCTGACATAAATACGTACTCTATAACAAATATTGAAATACTGACAGAAATACACTGAAAACGCAGAACAGGGTTATTACCCATTTGTAGGTATTGAGTCAGTTAAGGCAGGCCTTCAGCTAATGGTAGTCTCATGGCATGCATGCTCTTCTATGTCTAGTAATAACACATTGCTTCCAGCATTACCATGACTGCACCCAAACATTACAGCTGCATGTGCTTTACAATGCAAGCTTAAGCAGGTATGCACAGGTGCTTAATATAGCAATATTTTTGCACTCTTTTTCTTTTATCTTAATAAAGAAATCACCTTTATTAAAAAATAACTGACACTTTTTAAAGCTTTATCAGACTTTTATGACAAGTGTTTGGCCAGCCCCAAACTGATGTGACACAACAGATAAATATCAGCCACAGACGTCAGTAAATGCCATCTATTTTGCCAGTATGTCGATGTCAGTCACCTTCTATTTTCAGCTGCTCCCTTACTCACAAGAGGTTGCCGCAGCAAGTGGCGTCATGCGTTTCTTTCGGGCGCCGGATGCTCTTTGTGACGCAACCCCACAGGGATTTGTGTCTCCTTCCGAGATCAAACTGGTGATCTTTCACTTGTTGGGAGAGTGTGTAAAATACTGCACTACAGCACAATGCTGATGTCAGTCAGCAAGGCCCTTATGGATGCATTTGTGCTCATACATATGGAATAAATACTTAGATTAATAGACCAGTGTCAGCATGTAAATTAAAACACATTATCTACTTTACCAAGGAGTGGTGGGAATGGTGGAAGTTTGGGCAGATGAATGAGAGCCACCAATTTGCCACCAATGACTGCAGAGATGAAGAGTATCGTGATGCCAAACAGGTTTCCGCCTGGGAGACATTCATCCTCCGTGACTGACCAAACCACTCCAAAGAGCACAGCTGCCAAAAGAACTGGAGAGAACAGAGGATTATGGGACTGCATTTCTCAGCAAGTTCAAGAGCTACTGCAACCTGGTATCACGGCAAAGCCTGTAATAGAGCCGCCTATCCACCATGTCCATTCCACGCTTTGCCTCTTGGTGAAATATGCACGCATGCTCTATTTGCAGGAAGTTGAGGTAACTTGCAATACCAGCAGGGTGCAATATTTCATTTCCAGCCAGCATGTTTCTACCACATTTCTGATGATTATCATCCATTTAAACGACACTACATTACGGATATTGTTTAACAACAACAAAAAATGACAAGACGGGTGTATGGAGGCCAAAGTTACATACATATCAGCCATCTAGCTTGTTGGCTTTAAATGAAATATCACACCTTGGTGGTACTGAAAGTTACTGCAATCAACCTGCATTTCCGTCTCACGCCTTGTACAGCCAAAGCATTACATCCACATGATTTCCTGGAGTGGATAAACGGCTTTGTCATGATACTGGGTTGGCTACTGTGTACTCATCAACTGCAGTTTTTCATATTCTTGGATGTTAAAACAAAGTTGCATACAACAAATGTGCTTGGGAGGAAACCGATGACCCAACAAGTCAACATCTTTGTTTACCTTTGGTAATGAAGGAGGCGAGGATGCCTCTTGGTGGACAGGGGCAAAATCTGCGCAGCAAAGGACAACAAACCACTGGCGGATCTGTGTTTGTACCGGCATCCACTACAGGGTTACGAGGAATAAAATAGGTTGTCTCCTCTGTTACATTCGGAGTTGAGCAGCGGCGTACCACCACCTGGATCTGGTTCACATTTAGATGCTTTAAAGGAAGGATCAGAACATGGAGCAGAGTGGGTCAGTGATCACATTGCAAGGTAGACAAAATGTTATCCTAGTGTATTTTAAAGGTAGCACATGATAGATAAATATGCATATTAGTGTGGAAATTGTAATTATATTTAATGGCATAAAAAATATGCCATTAAATAATAATACTGCCATTAGCATGGATGTATTACTTATTAAACTACTTGGAAAGTGGTTGGCGTTCCTGGCTTTTCTTTTTTTTTTGCCCTGTGTCCTAATATGTCCTACTTACTCAGGTAGAAAGCTGTCAGCAGATTTACATACGTAGACACGCCATATCCTAACTTTACAGGCTATTGTACTCCTGTGAAATAAAAGAGTTAAGATATGCTCTGGAAGCTGATAACTGCTTTGCAGAGTTGCTCAGGTGGGTATGTTGGCTCAAAGTTCCTCAAACTGCTTTACAGTGTAGACGAGAATTACAACAAACGACAAGGCAAGACAATCAATTTATCGGGGTTGAAGGACAGTTTATAATACACAGACACATTAAATAGAGTAAACAGTGTAAGAAATTATTAGCAGTAAAATACTAAACCTCCACATGGTTTGGTGCAGGCAATGGAATTCGGTCCCGTAGCGGGCTGGGTGCTGGACTGGGCGCAGGGCTAGGCTCTGGGTTTGCAGGTTTCTCCTGGGTGTCCTCCATGGCTGTTAGCTACAATCTTTCTGGTCCTCTCACTTTCCTATCACAGCGGATCAAGCTGAGGGGTGGAGTTAGCCATCGGTGGGCTGCTCCCTTACTTCTGATTTGTTATGTCCACCTCTATCCAACGGCTCCTATTCATCCAAGAGGATTTTATCAGTAAGAAAAAAAAACTGTTGATTCAGTATCAGTGGTGCTGGTGAGAACACTATCATAATGTGAAACACACTATACTGCCAAAAGTATTGACTCACCCATTCAAATAATTGAATTCAGGTGTTCCAGTCACTTCCATGGCCACAGGTGTATAAAACCAAGCACCTAGGCATGCAGACTGCTTCTACAAACATTTGTAAAAGAATGGGTCGCTTTCAGGAGCTCAGTGAAGTCCAATGTGGTACCGTGACAGGACACCTGTGCAACAAATCCAGTTGCAAAATTCTAAATATTCCACAATCAGCTGCAGAGTCAATCACTACAGACCTCCAAACATCATGTTGCCTTCAGACTAGCTCAAGAACAGTGAGTAGAGAGCTTCATGGAATGGGTTTGCATGGCCAAGTAGCTGCATCCAAGCCTTAGCTCACCAAGCACAATACAAAGCGTCATAAGCAGTGGTGTAAAGCATGCTGCCACTGGACTCTAGAGCAGTGGAGACGTGTTCTCTGGAGTGATGAATTATGCTTCTCCATCTGGCAATCTGATGGACAAGTCTGGATTTGGCACTTGCCAGGAGAACGGTACTTGTCTGACTGCACTGTGCCAAGTGTAAAGTTTGGTGGAGGGGGGATTGTGGTGTGGGGTCGTTTTTCAGAAATTGGGCTCGGCCCCTTAGTTCCAGTGAAAGGAACTCTTTATGCTTTCAGCATAGCAAAATATTTTTGGACAATTTCATGCTCCAAACTTTGCTGGAACAGTTTGGGGATGGCCCCTTCCTGTTCTAACATAACTCACTCAAGTTCATATGCGTGAAGGCAGATGAGGGAATACTTTTGGCAGTGTAGTGCATGTTTAACCCTTCTGTTATGTTTGCTTCTCAGGAAGAGCATTGATGTTCCTGGGTCAATTCAATCCAGGGCATGTTTTAATTATCCAAAAGTGTCAAAAAACAAAAATTTCCAATAAACATTGTTTACATCTCATTATTAACTCCATTACTAACCATTTCAATCAACGTTGAATGCAATGGTGTTCTTTATCTCTCACAGATCATAGTTCAATGAGGATAATTCACACTTTTTAATAAAAAAAAATTTAAAACTCTTTTTAATGCACATTGGAAAGACCTACATGTATACACAACATTGATTTTTTTTTTTTTTATATATTTGACATTTTGAATTTTTTTTCTTTTTATGGCTTGATGTTCATAATCCTCTTATGTTCAGGGTCAAATTGACCAGGTGACTTAAAATCAAGACAAATGAGTCATGAGGATAAGTATTAAAAATACATTTTATTTAAACACTGTTTTTGAACAAAATACCAAACACAACCTTCACACCTTGATTCCTCTCTGGGCCTTCCCCAACCGGCTTTCCAATGTAAACCTGCATGTTCAGTGCAATAGCTGATGTTTGCATCACATGCTGCCCAGATTTTTATATATTGCCTAAATGGGCAGCAACCTCTGAATGCCACAAGCCTTTCATCCTCTGTGACATTAGAGCCTGGGTTATAGAGAAGTGAAAGTTTCTCTGTCCAGTTGTCCCACACTGTCCTAATAGCTGCCAGCTTGTCTCTCTCCCATCTGACAGCCCTTGTCTCTTGCTTATTAAATTGGATTGCACTGGAGAAAATGTGAATAGTCTCCCCAGACACTTTGGCACAAAATATAGCCTCACCGGTCTCTGTATCCCACAGACTGGCTGTTGATTCATCCTTTGACTTATAGGCCCCAGGATGAGGACCCCTAAATAAGCATTTAAATGCATTTTATCCATTTCCTTTCACGTCTCCTCCAAAACACACTCTTTCTGTATTGAGTTGGGCATGACCAGCTCAAAATCTGTCACGAGTCTCTGCCATTTTAGTGGGCCCTGGCTCTGTCTTTATGTTTTCTGCACAGTTTGCCTGACGTACACAATATTGTATTCACTCACCCATTCGAATCATTTAATTCAGGTGTTTCAATCACTTCCATGGCCACAGGTGTATAAAACCAAGCACCTAAGCATGCAGACTACATCTACAAACATTTGTTAAAGAATGGGTCGCGCTCAGGAGCTCAGTGAATTCCATCATGGTACAGTGATAATGCCACCTGTCCAACAAGACCAGTTGTGAAATTGTCTCGCTACTAAATATTCCACAGTCAACTCTAAGTGGTATCTATGTAACATAAATATGAAGGGGAAGGGTGGGTTGCAAATATGTGAAATGAACAAGTTTCATTTTATATGTTATTACACTTATTAAGCCAAACAGAAAAAGTTTCATACTGGAAAAAAAATATAATATATATATATATACATATATATATATATTAGATGGTTTAACTGTAAAATGAGTCTATTTGGCTCATAACATAACTGGCCATAAATTGGCCACACTGTTGAACCAAACACAAGAGTATTACAGTCAAGATGACCATGTTTAAATAATAATGTGAGATGGGGAAACATTCAACACATGATTCATGTGCAACTCGGGCTCTACCAGGCTAACACTGAGCAGGGGTTCAGCTCAGTATTAATTTTCTCTCTTTATAAGATTATTGGTGCGGTCCGTGGGGGAAATTAATTGGCCACATTGGCTTCTATGTGCTGTTTTGTGTATTCATGTTAACGCGACAGTTTCTCTAACTACTATTAAAACTGAGCTCTAACAACCCACAAACACTATATCAGTATTATACACTGTTATACACACACGCTGACAAGTACCTGATACACCGGCAGGCTAAACAGACGCTACTACAATGTTTTGAATCTTCCTTTTAGCGACAGACGTCCCGTTAATCCAATTCTGAACAGACTACGCTAATTAATGCTTACAGCTGCACCATATGGCATATGTAGCTAGCGTTAACTCAAGTAGGTTACAGAGCGCGGATGGTAAAGCGAGTAGGTTAACCTGCAGCAGTTAACAGCAACCCACTGACCCTAAATCTAGTTAGCAACTACATAATCCAAGTCTTTGAGACATATGGGTGTCATAGTGTTTCGCTCACTCTGCACAGGTGTATGGCCAAAGGACAAGTGAAATCTTAGCCGGTCAGGAGGTTTTAAACCCGTGAATCCATTATCGGACAGGGACGCATGGCTGCTAGTACAGTAGCGCCAGCTAACAGTTTCTCTCAGTAGCCATTTACTAGTCTGTCGTTTAATAAGGGACCGTTTTACAAAGCACCTGAATTAAATCGTTTAAGCCACGTTACGACAGGGTTTACTGCCCTATTGTTTCTCTCACTAACGTTAAGCAACCACCCTAATTTATGTAAATGTTAAATAGACGCTGGGACCGACGGACGTTGTCTGACGTCGGTTTATACAAGGAAGTTGAATTTGACTTTGTAGTCTACTGGATCAGCAAATACGGGTGCTAGTTTAATCTCCAGGACGCTGACAGGTGACTCTTGTTCGATATTGTATTCCTGCAACGTAGCTGCCTGTGTTCTGCCGGTGAACACTGCTCTGCAGTAGCTAGCAAGCGAGCCATTCTGACGGAACTTCTCAGATATTCTAGAAGAAAAAAGGAAGCAACAAGAAAAAAAAGCGCTCACCTCATAGCCTAAACATTGCCGAAGCGTGTGGACTGTTAGCGGCAGCGTTTCTTGTAGTCCTGTATCCGATACACCAGCTGGAATGAGGAGGATTAGTGATGGCCAAGCAAGTATGTAGTTAGATTACATGGAACAGTGGATTGCTCTAGACGTCCAGGTTTCACCATTATGCGCAGAGGAATTACCACAGATGGCTTTAGTAATGGAATAAAAAAAAAAGTTTAAAATTGATTACACAATACTCTGCCCTTTATTTATAGTTAATTAATTACAAGATTTGCCAGTACTTCTCATTAATATAGAGGTTTTAGGATGACAAATATATTAGGTTGGAAACTTGGACATTTCTTCCATACAATTTGCAAAAATAAAAATGTAAAAAAACTATCCATTTGTGAAAACTTGATTTGAATCCAGGGTTTGGCCTCCATTGCTGTAGTGATGCGCTTGCCACTGTTTCCTCACAGGCTCCATCCTCCATCGATGATGTGCTCTGTCCCGGTCACATAGGCTGACTGTGGAGGGACCAGAGCCACTATCAAACCACTGGTAGATTTATGTTACTGACAAAACATCTGCAGCTTTCTCTACACTTCACTTGTGATTTTGGAATTTTGAATTGCAATTAGGGATGTGTACATCTACTGTACATGCACTCTATGTATGTCTCAGTATGCCTCATAAATTACATTTGTGCAAGTACTCACCTCATCAGAGGCCAGGTATACACACAGGTACGCAACCTCTTCAGCAGTGCACATCCTGCCAGTTTTCTGTCTTGCCATAAAGTCCTTGTAAGCCTGTAAAAGAGTTACAGTTGTATCATTCATTACCTTCAATACCCAGCCATCAGGATTTAATCTTGCAGAAACCAGGATAACATTTAACACGTGTTAAATTAATCATTCAGGCATTGCTGTCAGATCAGCATGGTGAAACTGTACATCAAAGCTCACAGTACCTGTTCTGGGTCAGGCTGAGCCTGGATCCTACCCCTCAGTGATGGAGTGTCAACAGTCCCTATAAAAAGAGAGCGCAAGCCTAATGAAATGGTTGTTAAAAGACAAGAGTGAGTCAGGAAAAATGGTGGCCTTTGGTTACATGAACAGTTTATTTCCTTTTAATTATTAAGTAATATGATTGCGTTGGGTCTGCTCTATATAAATACTCAAAATACATCTGAGTATATATGGCATTTATTTAAACAGTCTGAAAGCCAGTGTGCCCTAACATGAAACAACCTCCAGCTAACAAAAAAACCCCATCAGTTTCATTTCAAGGATGTTTACAGGATACTGAAATGCTACTGGCCTCAGGTACTATTGAGGAAGACTAAAAAGGCAGAACATGGTGATGTGTTGCACTGTGGTCTAACCTCACCGGGACAAACACAGTTACAGCGAATGCCTTGCTCAATAAAATCCGCTGCTATGGATTTGGTGAGCCCAATCACTGCAGCCTTGGAGGTACTATAGACACACCGCTTCACAACACCTGTGTTGAGGAAACACATCTGTCACACACACAGCCGCACGCAAAGCAATTATCTGAGATAAGAGGATTGCAAAGACTGGCCATACTTCAAAGACCTACTGTCCCTTTAATTGAGAATAGTTCTACAAGCATCTGCAATAAAAAGGTCTGAGGAAGATCATTTACCTTTTATGCTTGATGCGACAGATGCCATGTTAATGATGTTTCCCGACTTCTTTGCCAACATCTAGAATAAGAAATGGCATATTAACAGAATGCTTTTGGTTAAATGCAGATTTAAACTACCTAAAACAAAGTCATAAAAAGTGCCAAGATCTGTGCAAAGGTCCCCCTTTGAGGCAGTTCCGTTAGTTTGCAGCTAAAGCTGGATTAGGCAGTCTCCACCCATCATGTCACGGGCTCACAGTAGAACAGCTAATGCAGCTAATCCAACAACGGATGAGAACAAAATTAAAGGCATATGTCACACAGCTATCAGCAGCACCTAATTCAAAGAAATAGAAATGGTGTTAAGCATTTGGTGAAGTGGCCAAAAGTCACCTTAGGCAAGAACGCCTTGCACATCAGGTACATGCTCCGCACATTCACGTTCATCGTGAAGTCCCAGTCATCCTCTTCACAGTCCAAGATGGTGCCGTGATGCACAAACCTGTACACAACCACAGACATTTAAACCCAAAGCAGTCGATATTAGAGCAGTCAATGGACAATATGGTGATACAATCAACAACAGAATGGTAAATTACTGCTGTTACAAAATAAAAAGCTGTGTCTTAACCTCAATGGTGATAATGTAGAGCAGGCTTGTTAAGAAGATTGAGAAAAGGCCAAGAGGAGGTTAAACTGAATGTTATAGGGATTTTGGAAATGTAGTGAAGCAGGAGATAGATAAGTGTGTTAGAATTCAAAACAAAAGTGCAGCTTAAATTATTTCATTTCATTCAATTGCGTCTTTATTTGGTTCATTTACATAACAAACCGAAACGGTCAACATGTCCTCCAATCCGAACGGCGGTATCGGACGTTTGTTGCAAAACAACAAATATGAGCGTTTCCAAAATGAGCACTCCTACATGTGACTGTTGTGTCATGTCGGTCATATCAGCGTGCAATGTGGCTGTAGGTCAGGAAGTAGAGCAGGTCACCTACTCATCGGAAGGTTGATCATTCAATCCCTGCTGGCTGCTCCAGTCTGCATGCCAAAGTATCCTTGGGTAAAATACTGAAGTGCTTGTGTGAATGAAGCATGTTGTATAAAGCGCTCCGAGTGCTAAAGTATAGTAGAAAAGCATTATATAAGAACCAGTCTATTTATTTAATGTGTAAGCTGTTCTGTGGCCTCTAATGCCATTTAGTTCCCATAGACATTTCAGAAATCTGAGAAAATCCATATTTATCTATTTCTGCTGAATTTCCTGGAGAAACCGAACACATTACTCACACAACCGCTTTAGATTGCTTAATTTTATTTTTTTATTTGTTATTTTTTTTATTATTATTATGTTTTTTGCTTAATTTTATTTTTAAACATAAGTAATAGGTCATAAAGTGTGCCCGCAAAACCGACCTGAGGTCATTTTTAAAAGGAGGACAGGTTTGAAGGCTAAAGCTAAAGCTTATGTAACACCTGACCCTGATATGATAAACAACACTTTAGGAAAATGAAATCAACCAAATCTTAGACCTCCTATTTAAATACAAAATCAATGCAAAAGAAGAAAAATAAATAATAGCAATAATGATAAACCATTCATGTTGCTACAGGTGAACTTTTCGTATCTAATGCATCTTCACAAAAAACAGCTTTCACAGTGCTGGAATATTCTGTTTTTTTGTACAGACTTACAACAGGGTTGGTATGACAGATTTTTCCTTCGTTGATAATAAAACAACAATAAAAGTACCCAGCAACGTTGAACAGGACATCGACATGCTCATGTTCTTTGGCGAGGGCTTCTACTTGGTCCTTCTTAGTCACATCCACCACTTTTGTCCTGATCCCTGGTGATGAAAAGGAAAAACAAGTTTGACTACACTTGCACTGCTTTCATGGTGCTGCTGCAGTAACCTTTGTGTTAAAATGTGATGAGCTGGGAGTGAGGATGTGTTGGACAAACTCTGGAGCTTCCAGTATTTGATACATGAAGATAATCTGGACCTGAAAATGAACTCTGTGTTAGCTCTGTACTACAGCAGGCAGGGCAGGCGATCCACCAGCTGTCTTAACTGTAAATGGCCTTTCTTGCAGATGAGTATCAAACTGACGTCTCGCTCTGAGTGGTTGAAACAGGCTTACAGGATTTGATGAACCTATATCACAAACAGAGTCTCCATGACCACAGTTGATTTACAGTTCAAAGCAAAAGGTCAGAGGTTAAGCTGCTCATTAGACTGTGCAGAGGAAAACATCTCAATATGTCCAGAGCCTGGAGGAAAATGGCCTTGGTTCCAAGAAGATGGAGCACAGATCTGCTTCTTGGTTTGTCTGTATTATTGAACAAACTTATACAACATGCAGATTCATTCATCCAGCAGTTTGACAGCAGATAACCAAGGATGGGAGAGATTGTTAGAGAAATTAGGAGGATTTCTGAAGATCGAGAAATTATTTAGGAAGGACAATGGGCATTCTCAATGCCTGCTTTTTTTAAGGGAGGTGGAGCTGCTGCTTATGGTGGCAATGCAAAGAAGAGTTTGAGGAATTTTATTTGTACTATAAACCATCTGGGATAGGCTGAAGGGGCTATTCCAAAGGTTTATTGGCATCTTCACATCTGATAAGAATAAAAGGTTCAACCAGTTTATCATCCAGTCAGCTGAACAGAGTCAGAAGGCGGCTCGTGAGCAGGATAAAATGAGAGACTTCCTAAGATGGCTTACAGAAATGTCAGCCGTCTTCCTAACTTGTAAACCTGTAATGATCAGACTGACCTATGAATAATGTTTTATGAATAAAGAAAAAAAAAGTTTTACAAAATATGAAACCACGCTACACAACCACGCACCTCTGGCTGCCACCTTCTTCAACACAGCGTGGCCAGTTAGCTCAATCCCTGTACGTTTTGGGGTTCAGGAGGTAGAGCAAGTCCTCTAATAATTGATGGTTGATTCCTGGCTGCATCAGTCTAAATGTATCCTCGGGCAAGATACTGAACCCCAAGTTGCTTTCTGATGTGCTAATTGGTGTGTGAATGTTAGAAACCACGTGGGTGCAGAAAAAAATATGTAGAAAAGCACTTAATAAGAACCAGTCCGGGCAGCACGGTGGTTAGCACTGCTAGAAGGTCTGGGTTCAAATCCACCTTGGCCCGGGCCTTTCTGTGTGGAGTTTGTTCTGTGTGTTCTCCCCGTGTCTGTGTGGGTTTCCTCCCCACTAACATGCAGTTAGTGGGGTTAGGTTAATTGGTGATTCCATAGATGTGAGTGTGAATGGTTGTCTGTCTCTCTGCGACAGGTTGGCGACCTGCACAGAGTGTACCCTGCCTCTTGCCCTATGACAGCTGGGATAGGCTCCAATTATCCTGGAACAGCATTCACAGCAATATGAGTACAGGCAACACAAATGTTACACATTTCACCGACGTGGCCCCCCCCCCCCCCCCGCGACCCTGAACAGGATAAGTGGAAGAGAATGGATGGATGGAAGAACCAGTCGATTTACCATATATCTCTTCCTATTGACCGTTCAATGGCTCTTCAGAGAGCAGTTAGAGGATAAAGCACTGAGGCATGATATCAGAGAAGAATGTTCTTCACCTCCAATTTATTCAAAGCCATTTGCTCCACAGACTAGAATAAATACAGAGATATAGCGCTCTTCTCAGTCATGAATAAAACCACTATAAAGCCTTTTAAAACCAATGCAGAAAAAAGAAAAGCGATCATATGTTCTTTTTAATACTGTAAGGGTGTAATTTCTCTAACAGAAATAAGGCAAATGTTTATTTTTTCCTTGTGGAAAAAAATTTCACACTGGGGAAAGCATAGGTGTTATACAGTAGCTTAATTCTAATTAATTAAGCTACTAGCGTGTGAGATCATTTCTGGCCAGAATGAGGGGAATTAGTAGAAATCAACATGCACGGTTTGATTATTGTAAGCAACATATTTTAGTTCTTTCCTTCTATGTAACAGGCTGCATAAATGTTGGCAGTTAAAAGCAAAGGTTTAAAAGTTTGCATCTAATAATTGATTTGTGAAAGAACTTGAGTGAAGGGATGAAAATCCACCAGCATCCCTTTTGCATCACCTTAAATAGCCAGCAGATGGCAGCTACAGACCAACACAGGTGAAACTTGCCTTGAATGCCGTCCAGCTCCTTCAGCTTCTCTCCATTTATGTCCGTTGCTGTGACCTGAGCTCCCTCCTTAGCAAATGCCTACAGTCAAAGCAAAAATATCCGAGATCAGTTCCAAGTGGTTCCCCTGTGCTGTGCATGCTCTGCTATACAGTTTAAGGAAAAAAAAAATATTTTTGCCATTATGCAATTATGATATGATTATGACAAAAATCTCAAAGATCAGGACACTGAGACGCAGGCACAACTAAGTAATAATCTAAACTACCATATGAATGAATGGAGTCACTCAGACTTCAGGGAATAAATCAGATCATCAATAACAGTCAATATCTCATTATCAAGCATCTGAACACAGACTGCCAATATCCATCCACAGTTCCACAACTCTCCTTAAATCCATTCTACTTCCCATCAATAGGCAGCTTTTTAAAGTGCAAATGGGTTTGCTTAAAAGACCCCTTATACTGTTTGCATCTTTTAATACTCTTTAAGGTTGAATTCCTCCAATAAAAACCCAATTCCCTGCAATACAAGGCACCTTTGCACACTTTAAGATCACTTGGATGGAACAAATGTAGCAATGAGGTTTTCAAGTGTGCCGTTGTCTCTTTGGCAAGAATATCCCTTGAGGATTGTTCTGAATCTGTGCTGTTTCCATTACCCCAAGAATCGCTATTACAGCACAGTCTTTTACAGCTCATGCACATTTGGTGACACAGTCTATGTTTCTTCAGAAAGTTGGAAAAAAAATGTTTTGAGTTACACTAAAAGAAACCTTTTAGTGTAACCTTAGAATCTGTGCAGTAGATTCTATATTAGTTATTTAATATTTAATGCTTATAAAAATATAAAGAGCTTTGAGTAAGTGCAACGTCAACTAGTAAATAAACTGTTCTCTCCTGTGATGTAGAAGCCAATATATCAGTGAGGAGTTAAGAAGAAAGTTATTAAATCTCATTACTATTGCTGTTGCGCGTCCAATCCCCTGAGCAGCGGCGGACAACACGATCACTTTCCCATCCAGGCGACCCATAGTTTACCTTTCACTGCTGCTGTGAACAAGATAAGCAAAAGAATAGATAGAATAGATAAATGCTTTCAATCTTTATAAAAAAAAAGTGTCCTGAGCAATTTTTTTATGTAAATTTACAAATTTCTATATGAAAGATTGTTTTAATTCTCGGTTTACAGCAGTCAGCGTGATGCAATTTTTCCTTTGGTTATATAACTGAGTAATCATTGACAGGCTTTCTTGGCAAAATGGTCTTTCAGTAAACTGCAGCATTTGATGCCCTACAGCTAAGAGAGAACTCTTAAGTGACCTCACAAAACCACTTATGAAGATGACTTGAATTCATTAGAAGCTTCCCATAGTGTTAGGTGATAGCAGTCTGTCACTAATAGTCACAGAGTCAGGCTTTATAAATATTAATGTAAATTTTATTACTTCGCTCAAAGTGATTGTAGCCTGTGGTAAAAAGCCCGATTAACAAACATGTTTTCCCAGTAATTCTGTCTTTTATCTTCATGTAACAGCTTAAATTCAGTTCTCAGAGTGATAGCTCTTATTTACAATAACGTCAGGCAACAAAATTGGCAAATTCAGCACAGATGTGCGGGACAAATCTGATATGAACGACAGCACCAGTCTAGCACAGAAGTGATGTAATATGGCAGTCAAGGCCTTAAAGAGATACAATAACATGTGGTAATCACATCTGTCACATATTTCTTTACAAAGAAACAAGTTTCTGTTATCATTTCAACAACATTGCCAATATAAAGTTTTTTTTATTTACAAATGCTAAAGTATTTATATTTGGTATCGCTCTCATTATTGAATACTAGTACTTCCATTACCCCTGATTCTAAACAGACCCCCGAGGATCCTCAAAGTCCATATTAATTTGCATCTACAAGCCCATTCTTCTATTTTTTGCAAACTAGGCCAAACTGGCCTAGTGAGTGAGCAAGCTGACCCATGTAACCATCAGTTCTATTTCATAAACTGGTCAGCAAGTCATTGAATGTGTCAACAGCACAGCAAAATAAAGTCAGGAGGGTGGTGCATTTATATTCTAGGTTACAGAATCTCAAGACAAGCATCCTAGAGACCAGAGCACACTTTACTGAGTGAACACAAAGGCTCGTGACTGTGTATACATCCATCTATCCACAATCTGAAAAGGCTGAAACATACTGAGAAGTGATAACAGGTCAGAAAAACAGAAGATTCGCAATGAAACAAGGCACTGATCACTCAAGCATTCTCTGCAGCCATGCAGAACAGGAGAACTATAGAGGATGCTACATTAAATAGTAAAACAGTAATAAAATCATGAGAATATCTGGGCGCCTTTTGGTGCATGCACATTTTCTCCGAGGGAGCAACCTTGCCTGAGGTTGCAATCCCTTCAGAAGAGCAGGCCACCACCTGCCTCAGGGTAGGTACTCCATTGTTGATATAAGCAAAGTGAAATGGTCTGGATCACCCACGAGGCCAACAGTTGCTTGGCCCTGTATAGAAATCTCATAGCAGACAAAGAATTGCTTCTTCCCTCTAAATGTTGTCTGTGCAGCGCAACTCCTAAGGAAAAGGACTTGGGAACCCCTGACCTGAGGGATGCAGTACCAGGGCTCTCTAAAGAGGTCCTCTGACCCTAACTCAACTTTGAAGACATTGGCTGATATTTCCCTCATCGAGTATATCGGCTCCCTAGTGCTGTGAGAGTACTCTGACATCTGGTTTTTGCTCACTGGAGAAGAGTGCACTGAATCCGGTAATGGGGCTGTGGTGATCTTAAAGTTGGTGCACAAAACAACCAATCTGTTGACCAAAAACAATGCTTAAGGGACTACAGAAGCTGTCAGAACAGCTATGCAATCCTGGTCTGGCAAATTAGACTTGACAGCCAAACCTGATTGTGCGCCTGAACCATGGAGGCCACTGACTATCGCAGAGTCTGGGCATGTACACATGTCCCCGAGGTTTATAATTCAGGCCTGCAGAAGCCAAATTCTGCAACAGGCCCTGAAAATAAGCCAACAAGCGGGAATTGATGCACACAATCTTGTGGCCAAGACCTACGCAGTGTAGGCCCTGCAGAGCTAATTATCAGTTCTTTCAGTGCCTGTAAGGGTGGATCCCATCCTCGTTGGCACTACAGCATTCTTCATTCATATTTAAGTCATACTTTAGCCTCTCTTGTGAGTGGTAATGGGCCTATGTCTAATATTGATACAGCTTATGTTGGATCTAACAGTCCTGCAGATTTGATCCATTTTTACAGGGGAAGTTTAACCTTCTAACTTTTCTCTGATTTTCCTTCCATCAGCGGAAATTACTGAGAGTATTACTGTGGTATTACCATTGCCAGAGGCAAACTAGATGTGAACCCTTTCAAATGTCTCTGGCCTTGGTGAAGCTACAGAACAAAAACACCGGAGACTACTTCTGTATTTCTAGAAAAAAATGTTGAAGGTTGTTTTGGTTTTTTTTCCTTTTAAATAAGCACAAAATGGCACACCAAGTCATGTGGACTGCTGGGTGTTGGTGGACTATAGTCCACATTTTATTACATGTCATTTGGTCAATATAGCACTTGAATTGAGATTTCAACAATTCAGTGCAGCTTTTCCCACATTTTACACCTAAACAAGCTGAATGTTGCCCTTTAAAAAGTGGTAGTGGCGCAGTGGGTAGACGCTCGCCTTACAGCCGGAGGGCTGCCGGTTCGAGCCCCAGTCCCTGCTGCATTGTGTCCTTGGGCAAGACACTTAAACCACATTGCCTAATGGTAGCGCCGGTCTCTGGCTGCATGACCGCAGATGCTCGTCTCTGGATGAGTGATCTGGAACGATCATTTCGTTGTG
>JAVDPK010000225.1:35286-50354 GCA_034780415.1 Cichlasoma orientale
CATTCAAATGTCTTATGGAAGAGATTCTCTTTCTTATGTTGTGCCTGATGGCTGTATTGTTTAGGGTAAACATGTTTCTTTGCCGATAGCTATGTTCTTTGCTGAGCTTGTGTGGAAATAATAAAATAAAAAAGTGAAATGGGAGTTCTGTCTGATCTTTTCCTCTAGATTGTAAAAGTTGCACTAATGGATTCAGACTAATTTTAGGTCATATTGTCCTTTTATATTTATAATTAGTTATATTTATAATTAACACTATAGGAAAGTAAAAAAGTAACACTCCCAGTGTTGACCTTTT
This sequence comes from Cichlasoma orientale, assembly GCA_034780415.1. Taxonomy (NCBI): domain Eukaryota; kingdom Metazoa; phylum Chordata; class Actinopteri; order Cichliformes; family Cichlidae; genus Cichlasoma; species Cichlasoma orientale. The sequence goes on from JAVDPK010000225.1 coordinate 35,585, forward strand.
TATTCTCCACAGTGCCCAATCTGTGTGATTTTAACACTAATTTAGTGTAGTTTTAAAACTCTTCTGGTGTTAATATTATACACCACAAAACCGTAGTTTGTAACACTAATGGGTGTTATAATTTTGACTCTTTTAAAAGTGTTAATTTAACACTGCATCAGTGGTTACCATATAAACTCTGCAAGAGTGTTGATTTTAACTCTGATAGTGTTAAATTTGCACTTTCAAATTTGCTGTGTGGTATTTTGTGAAATGAAATTCCAGCCACCAGCCCGGATTTATTTGGATCAGAAATCTGACATCTGATGTCTGACTGTCTTCTTCTTTTTTTTTTTTTTTTTACCTTTATTATCAGTTGTGCAAGCTGACCTGTGCAGAAACAGTCTGCCATATTACTTACCACTTCTGATACATCTACACAATCCAGTGCCAACTTTTTTGATGACTACACTGCTCTCATCGTGTGATGTTAATTTTAAGTTATTAACACAGTAAAAGTAATTAATGTTAACAGCATAATAGTCTAGTATTGTCAGTATAATATAGTCCAGTGCAATACCGCCATAAACTATGATTTATGACAACAGACAGCTATGGGTGTAGGAATATATTGCAACTCAGCTCGCTGGAGTCTGGAGGCTGATAAGCTATATAATGGACCAGAACCCAAGTAATGATAGGCAAATGACCTAAATCTGTCTTGACTGAAGCACTGGACTGCAAATGTTAAATCATAAATATTTCCACCCTTATTGCAATATGCTAAAAAGGAGGTTGTCTGCAAACAAAGCAGTTGCACTGTGCAGGAGGAAATGAGTTTGGGTTTAGAATGGTACAGACGCACTGCGGGTTGTAATAATCAAACCATTCAAAAAGCAAATTTCTTCCATGGCATAGTAATAATTTGGAGTGTGGAAAAGACTCAAAACAATCTTCTAAAAACTCAAAATGCACAGGCTGATGAGACAGCATCCCACCTGGGCATGAATCCCACTTGATTCTTGACTGGCCAGACCCTTAATGAATGTCACTGCTCTCACTTCCATATTTCCTCTCTACTTTCGTTGCTCATATGTAGAGGCAATACAAAGGCAATAATGATTTCAGAAAGGAAATTAATAAAAGGTGCAGACACACAGGGGTGCCCGGATAACTCATTAGATGCTCAGGGACAGTTTTCAGCTGATTTCATGCTTCCTTCTGCTTCATGCTTACTCTCGCCGATGCAATACGATGTTGGAAGACTGCATATAAAAATAACCTTGCATGCAGAATTATCATTAACCTTGTAGATTTCCATCCTTATTATCTGAAAATCACAGAGAGCATTCTTTAAGCAGCACAGAGGGGAATTCAATATTTAAATCAGGGCTGAGTGCAAAGCCTTCAGAATGTCAATCAGTATTCGAAACATATTGTCGAGAAGCAAATGAATTCCAAAATACATAAACACAGAGAAACAGAGCAAACCTCTAACAAATTCATTAATAATTAGCTTAATGATGTTGCAATAACAATTATGAATACATAAGTGCACAACCTTATTGTTATTTTGCAGGTTTATTTTTGTTTGTTTCACCTTTAAAAGCATTTTTTTTTTCTAAGACCTCAACTTTTAAAAGGCTTTAGAGGGAAAAACAGGTTATATAAAGAGGCAATGTGCATGACAGCTCAGGGTCTTATCTGAAAACATAGAAACAGCCTTGGACTAAGTGCAGAAACTGTTTGCCACAGATTCACTCCAGAATCCCACAAAAATTTCCACTCTACCAGAGTTGGAAAATGAAACCACTGGGTGAAGATTGCTTGTATTTCTTCTCTGACAGCAACACTGCCAAACAAATGGCATGTAGCTATAAATTCCACTGTAGGTATAACTGAAGAGGTGTGTGGAGAATGTGGAGTGTGAGAAAGTTTGATTCTGATTCAATTTTTTTTTTTTTTATGTCACTTGGTCAAAATATAAGTATAAATGATCCCATCTGTTTGCAGGCTTCAATTTCTTATGCTATTGTATTTCCATCCCACTGCCATCTGACCACCTGCCGTCAAGGAGCCTATGCCTAAAAATGCTGCAGGGGAGGGGTAAACCCTGGACAGGCTGCTATTTTTTTTCACAGGGCTAACACACAGAGACAAATAACCATTCCTCTTCATATGCACAGCTACAGCTGACATGCATCTCTAACATGCAGGCACACAGAAAACATGCATAAATGCAATTTCGTCAAAACAAGCAGCACATCCTTGAATACAGTCCACACTTCCCTTCTCATATTTTCCTAAGAAGAACTGGTCTTTAAGAGTATGCTTCCAGTTATGAGTTGCTCCTCCCTTGCTAGTTTTGCATAAATGACTGCTTGCTTTCACTGAGTGCATTAGATTTATTTCAGTTTGTGAAATGATATTGAAGCCTGCTAGCCACAGAAGCACTTGCAGCATATGCAGTCATAGCCATGCCTTTTCCTTTTCGCAAGTAAATGATCTTCTTATGTAGCTCTCAGGATGTGAGCAAAGAGAGTGCTATTTCCTAAAGCCTCTAATCTTGACGTGTTGCGATAAAATGGTCACAGATAGAATAGAATAGAATGGAATAGAATAGAATAGAATAGAATACCTTTATTGTCATTATACAGGATGCACAAATAAAGTAAATATTTTGAATAACTTGTTGCATTCCGAGATCTAGATGCGGAAAGGGTAAACCTTAGAGACTTTGATGTGGGCCATAATCACACATTGTGAGACTCTCCCAGTCAGCGAGCCCTAAAGTGCTTCATGGAGGAACAAACCCTGAACTAGTGACAAAGTGTTTGGGAACAAAAAGTCTGATCCAGGGCTTCTCCAGCTCATAATTAACAGGATTTGAAAGAGGAGGAGCTGCTAAAATCATGGCTCCAATTAACAAAGTGTTTGTGAAATCCATGCCTTGTTTGATTGGAGCTGCTTTGGCAGATCTAGGTCTGTCATGTTTTGACTCATCAGTGTAGATTTGCGATTTTTGTCTGGGAAACTGTCATATGTACAGAAAAAAATGCCTTTTAAATGCATTAGAAAGAACAACAATTTGCATTTGTTAAGCACCTCACAACAAACAGGACATTTTTTCAACTGTTTCCCACGAGAGCCATCTGACTATTTGCTCTTGATCTCAGTCCACAACGTTTGGTGCAGGACTTTGAGGAAGAGGTCAATAGCAGAGGCTGCTCCATATGGCCATGGCAAGGGAGAGGGTTTGCTGCATTGTGTTGTGTTTAATAGCACCATTTGCATTTGAATGAGCTGAGCTTTAAAAAAAATTATATTTGAGCTGGAATCGAAAAATAGCTTTTCCCTTGTGTTGAGGGATGTGTTTATTCTCACAAAAATACAACAAATGGAAAACTTCCATAGCAGCGGGGTGATTTTTTTTTTCCTCAGAACATTTTCCACACAGAGCTGGCAAACAATCCCCTTTCTGCTGTCTCCAAGGAGCCCTTCTGAAATAATCAAAGTGCTTTACTCTGAGCATTTCTCATACCTTCTCATACTTGTTTTATGAGCGGAAGGCGTCATACGAGAGAAGAAAAAAAAAGGACATGAACTATAATTATATTTTATTAACAGTATATTTTCACTTTGAAATGGCCTTTAAGGTCTGTGAACTGCTTTATAAACTACACAGTTGCAATGATTAACTGCCAAGCCTTTAAATAGATTGCTGTCAGTAGTCCCAAACGTGTGTCATAAGTTTGTGGCACACAGATCCATGGCACTACAGCAAAAAACTATTATCTGCCAGACAAATGAAAGCACAAGACGAATTGAAAATACCCCAATTAAATTTAATTCCCAAAAGGAGAGAAAGATATAAAGATGTATTACTAAAATCAAATGTGCGGGTATAAATGTTTGGCCTATGAGAATATTGCAGACTCTTTAGCATCAATGTTGAAGGAATAAGAGACCAACAGGAAATTTATATTTTACAGAGAAGACTTGACAATTGCATTTTATATTTATGGAGTGAGTGGTTGGGTGGAAATAATGCGGTAAAGCAACCATGACCTTGAAGATAGAGACAGAAGTTCAAGCTTTACTTTTATTTATTTATTTTTTTAGCCTGTCATGTCTGGCAGTTTTTGCAATCAGAATCATGATCCGAATGCATTGTTGTACCAAACATATTTGCTTTTACAAGAAGCGCCCAGTAAGTTCTCTATAGGCTACTCTTGTTAATGTTTGTCTTTTTCTTTTATTTATTCATTCATTTTGATTATTGTCCACAAAATAAGACTGCCAGGTCTGACAGGCAGGAAGGAAAAAGTGAGAAGAAGAAGAGAGAGAAAAAGAAGGAGGGGAGAAAACAGAAGAAATAAGGGGACAGACCTAGGTACACATACACACACATATTCACATATACACACAAACACACACACAATCTTGCTGTAATATGTTGTAATGTATGTGTGCGTGTGTGTCTCTGTCATGAAACATACTCAATAATGAGGGTGAGAAGCCGCTGGGCCATCCACAGCCCACCGGGAGCTCAGAAGACCTGAAGACCACACATTGCGATGATAATCACGCGCACACCCCAGAGGAGGAAGGAGGGAGACCCTAGATGGAACTCCCACAGCCAAAGGGCAAGAGCCTCAGAGTGCCAGAGGCAATGAGCATCTGAACCCTCCAGTTCGGGCCCCCCTCAGCACAAACCGAGAACGCGGCCCTGAGGCCCCAGGCGCCTGAGAACCACCCAACACCCCCTGACCACCAGGGGGCCCCCAAGCTCACATACATTTGTAATGAAACCTTTTTTTTTAAACATGCTAGTGCACTGCTGTGCATTGTTAACAATTATCTATCCATTTTTTATATTTATGTGTGCACTGGTAACATTTATATGTGCATTTGTAACAATTATCTATGCACTGGTAATATTTGCTTATGCACTGTTAACAATTATCTGTGCATTGGTAACATTTATCTGTGCATTGGTAACATTTATCTGTGCTCAAGCCAGTTTCCCCACATCCTATGATTATAAAACATATACATATGTAAATTATACATGCAATAATATAGGTGTACACAACACTATTTTTCCAAGAAACATTTGAAAAAGAAAGTAAAAGATCAAATAGCATTTTTTTAATTGCTCAGAGTATTTATGGACCTGTCAGGTTTCTGATATGTGTCCCCCCAATAGGAAACTCATTTCTACGCCCCTGCATGCAAGCCATGGAGGAGGTCTGAGATCAAATTGATGCAGCATTTGTACAAGGATGGATTTGACAGTCAAGAAGGTTCTTCCCATGATGTCTTGCCAATGAGAATAAAGCTTGAGGCACTGACAGTGCCTCAAGTTGCCATATCCAGCTAAGAGATGATGTATAGATTTTAAAAAAGAAGTAATCATAGTGTTCTCCCCGTGTCTGCGTGGGTTTCTCCAGGTACTCCAGTTTCCTCCCACAGTCCAAAGACAGAGTTAGTGGGGTTAGGTTAACTGGTGATTCGAAATTGCCCATAGGTGTGAATGTGAGTGCGAATTGTCTGTCTCTCTGCGTTAGCCCTGCAACAGGCTGACAACCTGTACAGGGTGTACCCTGCCTCTTGCCCTATGGCAGCTGGGATAGGCTCCAATTATCCTGGAATAGCATTTACAGCAATATGAGTACAGGCAACACAAATGGTACACCTTTCACAAAACAGCCAATGTACCAAAACTCAGTAATTTCACCTGCATAATGCAAGCACTATAAAACAAATGCTAAAAACTAATGAGTGCATAGATGCAAAAAGGTAACAAAAGAAATAATGTTTCTATACAAAGCTGCTGAGCTGACAAATTGCCTTCTGCTGCTTCCTGGCCCCTTTTAAAGCCTCGATTTTACTTTTGGTGTCTGCCAGGGTCCACATGGGTCTGTGGCATAAATTTTGTCATCAGATTGTGATCACGACGGTCTGTGCTGATGTCCACATGTCAGCCTGTTTTTTTTTGTGTCTGTGTGGGCGTGACTGCAGAGAAATGACATTACAATGCACGACTATGCACATGCCTCAGGTGGTGAAATTCAAAGAAGCAAAAATTCTACTAGATTATACTCCTCTGCAGACATAGACAAATGAGAAGTCATTCCAGTTATACATATTTCAAGTCTGCTGCCTGGGGCACATGTGTAGTTGGTGCATGTCATGTAAATTGTATACAGGCAGGTACGTGGAGATCCACACGGACCCTCGCACTCACAGTCTGATGATGAAATTTACATCACTCAGACCTGAGTGAATCATAGCAGACTCATGGATGCAGGCTTAAAGCAGAATTAGACTTTGGTGGGGAACCTACGTAACCTACGTAAGTCACCAATGCTGTTACCAGCATTCATGCTTTTGCGTTATGTTTTGTGAGTCAGTTACTTTGTTGCTGAGTCTCTGTGTTTTATAAGTGGTGCCAGCCATGATAGAAATGAGTAAAAAGCTGGGGCTGTTACTTCGCTGTGGTCTTTTTTTTTTGTTTGTTTTTTTGGAGGCAAACATATTTGTCCCTCAAGCTTTTCCACTTCTTTGTACATTCCCTCACATCAGTTCCATTAGTTTTGGCAATCTCCATCCAGGTATTTGTTGACATATGCAAGTCATAGATTAAGCGCAGAAGTGTAAATTCCCTTTTACAGTTTTTCTCAATCACTTTGGTGCAATTCTCACATCGGGAATGCTATTCTCAACACTCTTAGTGCAGTTCTCAAAACAGTGAAGGCATTTTTCATAACACAGACTCACCTGTGCAAAAGACACTACAACAATCAAAACCTTTTTCATGTGTCAAATGATGGAATCACTTTAACTCTGTGAACAATGAATAAAATCTTTTCCCCACCGTTTTAAGACTAGGACTATACATATGACTTCTCTCAAAACAGTAATGTATTTGGGAAGAGTACTGCAAACCTGTGGGCCAAATGTAAAAAGTGTTTCAGACACAAAAATAAAATGTGGAAGATTTATTTGAAACATTATAAAACTGCTGAAATGAAAGAAAGCAAAATGATACTTGTGAAACGATATGCATCAGAAAACAGACAAAGAAAATGTATACAACCTGACAAGTTAGCACCAACTAATGTATAGCCCAGTAAAGACACGGTATGTACATTCAGCAGCCACTTTATTAGGTACACCTGTTCAACTGCTCATTATAGTTTTTCTCAATCGTTTTGGTGCAATTATGACATATTTCCCCACCCACCTTAGCCTTTTCTCATTTTTTAATGTATGCTGCTATTTTTTCTATGCATATTTTAATGCTAATTATACATGTATTTATTGTTGTTTTGATGCACTTCTCATCTGAATCTTAGAACTCAGCAAAACATTTTGCATTTCTGTCAGTGAGCTTTCATTTTCCTGGATACTGTCCAGCATAGCATTAGTGTTTTTAGTCAAATTCAAACTTTTTTCAAGTCTGTATGAAAGAGTAAGTGAGGTAACACACTGTCGGTGGTAGCAGTGAACCTGCTCTTCAGTTGACCACTTTATTAGGTACACCTTGCTAGTATGAGGTTATTTTGCCTTCAGAGCTGCCTTAATTCTTTGTGGCGCAAATTCAACCAGGTGCTGGAACACGTGTTTATATTCGCTTTCAGTTGAAGGTCCGTTTCATTGCTACCACTGACAGTGTGTTACTGGTCTTGCTTTGTCGCTTTGTCATACTTATTTTAAAATAGGTATGAAAAATAGGACAACAGGTTATGTGCTTGGTCAAACAACACTGTATTGTTTTGAGCACAGATAAATGTTATGCCAGAAAAGTCAAAAGATTTTCTGAATGTAGTTATAAAATTGGGTTTTGTGTTTAGAGTTCTGATAAATGGGTGGAAAGTTTAAAGAAAAGTGTTCTAGCAACTGTAAAAAAAACCTGCGAGACGTTTAGTTTTCCAGTGGAAGACTTGGAAATTAAAATGCAGCCTGGCTACCTCGAAAATTCACAGGAAAGGATTTATGCTGCATTTAAAAACCAACACAGCAGGTGCAGGTAATCCCGAGGCAGCAAAACAGAATAAAAGGAACAGAAGCTTAATGGTCTATCCCTCCAAAGAACAATAAATCATCTCGTATCAGGGATACAACAATACATTTTAGAATATGCAATGTCCAATGAAGAATGCACTATAATTGTTTTTGCAAATGGTCCTTCAGTGATCCTTTTATTTTTGTGACTATTTTGCAGTGATTAAAACATTAATTTGGCATAATAGTCATGGTCTGATGTTTTACTCATTTGGCTGCCTCATTGGCTCAGTTTCTGGCTACTACTGTGTAAATAGGATGCTTGTGAATGTGTTGGACTTTCAGATTCCCTTAATAATAATAGAAAAGACCTTTCAACATCTGTTTTCTCTTTATCTCTCTCTTTATCTAACTTTTTTCAAAGTACGCAACGTTATACAAGACAGCCCTAAAAGTTTTAATGTATTTTTTTTATTTTCTGAAACGTATATTTGTAGTTTCATGGTCGCAGACACCACGCATGTGGCTCAAATATGTAAATATTTGACAACAAAATTCACATCTTTTAATATTCAAAACATCAAGTGTTTTTTAACATGAGGTCATTTCATGACACCTTGAGGAATAAAAAAAATGTTTTTATTGTCACTGAATGGACTTTACTTGTCATTTTCTGTAAAGCCGGGGGACAAATAGCTGACGAGATGAAAACCCGAGGAGACCTTTGATCCTCTCAGAGACAAAGCAGAGTGTGATGGAGAAAGGCAGGCTGTCTTATTTCCTGAACATTTCCTGTAAGGGAATGAACTTATTAAACCTGACTAGCGGGTATCTCTAAAGGTAGAGGACATTATTTAGATATGTAAAAAATTAGATTGATATTAGTTCACATTTTGTCTGTGAAGAAAATATGTCATAAAACACAAAGCACAGGGTAGCATGATTACGCAAACATTATGTAGGAGTGGGTAATGGATAATAGGCACTAGTAAGTAAGTAAGTAAGTAAAGATTATTTATAAAGCGCTTTTCACAGATAGAAAATCACAAAGTGCTGTACAGAGATTAAAACACAATATCAAAAAACAGATAAAACACCATGTTAAAAGAATAAAAATGTCAACAGAAGGCCTGATTAAACAGAAAAGTTTTCAGTTGTTTTTTAAAAGACTCCACAGAGTCCACTAAACGGAGCTGGGGTGGTAAAGTGTTCCAGAGCTTTGGTGCTACTGCCTGAAAAGCTCTGTCCCCCCTGGTCCTTACTGATTTGTAAATAACTGGAGATTAATAACTTGAACTTATTATATAATATTATACTACAATATATCAGTAAATTGCTAAGTATCTAGACAGCTCATTCTGTTTCTCTCTCAATGTTTTCTTTAAAAATAGAACACATTTTGGGGTCAACCTGAAAGAAAGGCAGATGTGAAATGTAAAAGTGAGCTCAGAGGTTGGATGCAAACTATGATGTGATATTTAGAATCCCCATATACCAGTATCATTTCCTAAATGTTGCCAATACAAGCACAGGTGGTATAAAGCACAGTGTTAAAGATTAAAGATATTTTATGAAAGTTTGACCTTATTTAATCTTGAAGAAGAGGTCAGAGGTCCAAAGCAATGTGATATTTAGAATCCCCATATATCATTCCATATATGCCTATATGCTGTCAATACAAACAATGGCAGTAAGAAACATAGTTTTAAATAGCTCCATACAGCAATATTATCACTTGACCAATTGACCTTGAAGTAAAAGTTAGAGGTCAAAATTGACACACTTTAAATTATATGTTGAAAATACACACCACACTTGTAAGAATCATAGTTTCCAAGTTATAAGACTTTTTGTCAATTTTGGACCAATAAATCATTAAGTTGACCTTGAAGACCTTGACGGATGAAAGGCGAATTTTAATGGATTGTTAACATGACCCCACTCGACACCCCTACAAAGTTTTATCAGAATTCATTGAAAACTTTTCGAGCTATTGTGTTTACAGACAGAATGACACACCTGCACGCACGCATGCACGCACGCACGCACGCACACAGCAACTCCTTGGTGAAGGTAATAAAATGTTTGATACCATTCAGCACTGTGGTGCAGGCAGCACAGTCAAAACTTTAGAGTATGGGTTCAAGTCAAAGAAGATTTATATTTCAACACTGTGAGGAGTCATGTACAGCAGGGGTCCACTTCATATCCTGAAATGTATCTTAGTTGTGCTGCTAACTCCGAGACCAAATTATGAGTTTTTATCTTGCAAAGTTCTCTTTAGTGTGTGCTGCATTCTGAAAATGCTTGCACACCTGCTGTCAAGCCAAATCCTATAAATATATAATGGTCACTTAAACTAAAAGACCACACAATAGACAATATTTCATGGCAAAAGAGAAGTAAAACTGTTCTGCCTGGTCATTTTTGATGCTCCATGGTTCAAGTTAAATTAAATCAACCTAGTGTATATAACTAAATTGTTATTTTGATGAAATACAGTGGGACACATACATACAGTGGGACACATATGTTTTGTAAAGCAGTTTATGTTCATGTGTATATTGGAGGCTGAGGAAGTAAAAGTAGCAGTGATAATTGTGGTAACCACCAAAAATTATGGCAATAAACCTAAAGCAGTTTTTGCTATAGAATAGTTTTCATTTTTGTGACTGTCTTTTATTTCAGCAGAAATATCACCCATTTCACCCACACCACCTCAACCTTTTTTTTAGGTCCATAAATGAGGGTTGTAAAACTACATCCTGCAATCAAGGAAAATATTGATAAATCCCATTTAGTGCTGAAGTTTTGTGTTTAGTTCTTTTTAATGAAATGTGCACAGCTTGTGAATATTCTCCTGTGGTGTTATGAAAGAATGGAATTTGCATGCCTAAACACTCACCTACTAACCAAGCATAAAAGGCACCTCACCAAGGGATGAACCAGGCTTGTGTCCAAAGAATCAGTTTTAAATTGCACCTTTAGGCACTTTGTTGCTAGTAGTTGTTGCAAAAAAACATATAATTTGTTCTTAGTTCTTTAGTTGAAACTATGAGAAGTGCAAAAATAACAGTTTGGCAGGCATCAAATAATTTTTGTGTATATTTTTGCACTAAGTGAAAATTTGGCATATATAAGCATTGTGTGCATTATGTCCTTAAAAATTCAGAGGGACCTGGACAAGTGAAGGACAAAAGGAGAAGTGGAAGACATAAAAAAAGAACTATCTACAGCGATGAACAGTATCTGAAATTCATGTCCTTAAGAAATCAGAAAAAAAATCCAGCAAAGACCTGACACAGGACCTGAGAGATGCATCTGGCCCTTCAGTTGATCATCATGTTCACTGAAGCCACATCAGAAATGGTCTCAGTGTGATGGGTGGCCTCCTCTGTGGATTGCCACCTGATCGTGGTGGAGGGGTGTATCCCAGTGATCCCAGGAGCTATGCTGTCCGACTTTGCCCCCTGGTAGGGTCTCCCAGGGCAAATTGGTCCTGGGTGAGGGTCCGGACAAACATTGATTCCAACAACCCCTATGAAAACCACATCAAGGCAACAGTTTACCCTGCCAGGGATAGGGTTACTGGGCTCCACCCTGCAGCCAGGCCTGGGGAGGGAGCTAGAGGGAGAGCGTCTGGTGGCCGGGCATTAGCTCGTGGTGCTTGCCCTAGATATAGTTGGGCTCTCAATGCACAGCCTGGGCTCTGGAACCAGTCTCCTGGAGAGGGTCTCTGTTCCAGTCTGGAGTTGCCCTTAGAGTTGCGGCCGCTAGGTGGTTGGTGCCAGTCATGGTGGTAATCCCTGAACCAGAAATGAAGGGAGCCATCAAGCTGAAGGAGTCTTATTAGGCTTGGTTAGCCTGTTGGACTCCAGAGGCAGTTGACAGGTACCAGCAGAGTGCAGTTTGGGGGGTGGCTGAAGCAAAATCTCGGGTGTGGGAGGAGTTCGGTGAGGCCATGGAAAAAGGCTTTCAGATGGCCTCAAAGCGATTCTGGCAAACCATCAGGTGACTCACGAGGGAAAGCGGTCCTCTACTCACATGGTCAATAGTGTGGTTGGGGTGCTGCTGACTTCACTTGAGGCTATATTTGGGTGGTGGAAGGAATACTCTGGAATTCTCTGGATGTTGTCTTGGTTGACATGCCTCTGCAACGAGATCTGGGGCGGTGCCACTGGATAGGCAGACTGGGGTGGTGGTCCCCATCTTTAAGAAGGGGGCCCTGAGAGTTTGCTCCAACTATTGATGAATAACACTCCTCAGCCTACCCGGAAAGGTCTGGTGCTGGAAAGATGGGGCTGTCCATTAGCTGAACCTCAGATTCAAGAGGAACAATATGGTTTTTGTTCAAGGCATAGCCAAGTGGAGGAAGGCTTCCACCTTGGTGGCCTCAGAATCTCATCTCTGCTTTTTGTGGATCATGCGGTCCTGTTGGCTTCATCAGGTGGTGGCCTCCAGCTTGCAGTGGAATGGTTTGCAGCCAAGTATGAAGCGGCTGGCATGAGATTTAGCACCTCTTAGCCTGAGGCCATGGTCCTCAGCCGGAAAAGGGTGGAGTGCAAACTACGGCTCTGGGAGAAATTGCTGCCCCAGGTGGAGGAGTTTAAGGATCTTGGGGTCTTGTTCATGAGTGATGGGAGCAGGGAACGGGAGATTGACAGATTGGGGTTGCAACTGCAGTGATGTCTGTTGTGGTGAAGAGGGAGCTGAGCGTGAAAGTCAAGCTGTCGATTCACCAGCCAATCTGCATCCTTACCCTCAACTATGGTCACAAGCTTTTGGCAGTGACTGAAGCAACGAGACTGTGGATACAAGTGGCAGAAATGAGCTTCCTTCGAAGGGTGACTGGCTTCTACCTTGGAGATAGGGTGAGGTGTGCAGTCATTCGGGAGAGGCTCAGATTAGAGCCACTGCTCCTCCGCATTGAAAGGAGCCAGTTGAGGTGGTTCAAATACTAGGATGCCTCCTGGGCACCTCTTGGGTGTTCTAGGCATGGCCTACTGGAAGAAGGCCCTGGGGCAGACCCAGGACACGCTCAAAAGATTATAGCTCTTGGCTGGCCTGGGAATGCCTGGGTGTCCGTCGGATGAGCTGGAGTAGGTGGCTGGGGAGAGAGAGGTCTGTGCTTCTTTGCTTAGGCTGCTGCCACCGTGACCCGGCCCCAGATAAGCGGAAGAAAATGGATGGATTTATGGATTATGGGTGGCTGTCAAGAAACCATTTTTAATGAAGGGGAATGGAAAAAAGGCTTAGGTATTGTGATGGAGAAATGTGGTATGGATGAAAATAAGCCACCCACCTCAAAATAGTTGATTTCATTATAATGTTCAGATGTATAAAATGTGTTATTTGCTTTAGTTGTCACAAAACAAGCTGTGCTCCAGTCTTAGATTAGACATAGTACTTGAAGAGCGGCTATCCCTCCGTTACACCACAACAGGGAGCATCCCTTAAAAGGAGCAAGTCCAGGGGTAAAGGAGCCGGCCACAGTGCGCCTAGTATGAGCCCAGAGACTGTCAAACGTAATGATGTACTATGTCTGTATATTTGCAGGACCACAGGCTATGTAGTAAAGGTAGACTCACAAAAACACACTGGTCTTAATTCATTTTAATTCAAGTGTGCAACAGTATGCCAAATTATACAGGACTGAAAATCAGTGTCAACAGGTCTTATAGAGTGACAAATCAACATTTGAAATTTTTGGTTCAAATTGCCATCAATATGTACATAGGAGTTGAGGAGAGAGGTGCAACAGTGAGTGTCATACAGTCTATAAAGCATGTTATTGTTTGGGGCTGCATTTAAGGTGCTGGGGATATTGTCAAAATTGATGGAATTATGAAGACAGAAAAGGACCATCAGAATTTGAACCACCTTAAAAGTGGAAAATGAAGCTATGGCCAATCAGACAATGCTACAGGCAGAGCATTTTCTGTAAGAAGGTAGCCTGTAACACTAGAAAATGTATTTTGTGACATAGGTCCAATGTTGCGGGGAAGTGAGGGACTGCCCCCTCTGCTCTGTGTATTGGTGCAAGTGAGTGAAAGTTTTGTTGGCATTGCAAAGTTTCATCTATTCTATGCCAATAGTAGTAGCTACTGCAGCCCAAAATGTGTCTGAGTGGCTTAGTTATGAGTAAAATGTTAGTATTCAGCAATACACTGTACACTAAAGTTCTGTTGGAGCAATCTTCTGGTGCCTCTCTACATCTCTTGACTTTGCTGAGTTGACCCAGACAAGAAAACTAGTTACCAGCTACAAGCCAAGCTAAGAAAGAACACTTAACATTTGCCAGAGGTGCCTGGTAACACCAGCATGACAATGATCTCAAACACACTGCCAATGCAGTAAAAGCAGGCCTGGATAGGAAAACACACACGAGGAGCACTATCAGTCATGAACTGGCCTCCCCAGAGCCCGGACCTCAACATTACTGAAGCAGTGTGGGATCATCTCGACAGATAATACACCAAAAGGCAACCAACACTCAAAGAAGAGCCTTGAATGTCCTTCAAGAAACCTGGAGAACTATTCCTGAAGGCTACTTAAAGAAATTACAAGAATGCTGCCTAAGCGAGTTCAGGTCGTGTTGAAGAAATAAGGTGGTCATGCCAACTATTGACTTTCAAGCTCGTTAGATTTGTTCAAAATCTATTTTTGCCTCATAGGCTCTATTTGCATGTATGTTTGTAGATCCATCCTTCCATTCGCTTCCGCTTATCCTGTTCAAGGTCGCGGGGGGGGGGGGGGGGGGGGTGGTGCCTATACCACCACA
>JAVDPK010000225.1:66856-89453 GCA_034780415.1 Cichlasoma orientale
GAAGAGGCAGTGTCCGGGATGTGTGCTGTCCCTCTCAGCAGTGTTGATGATGCGCTGGAGAGCTTTCCTGTTGTCTGCAGTGCAGCCAGAGTACCATACTGAGGATGGACTTGATGGCTGACCTGTAGAAGCTCACCAGCAGCTGTTGTGGGAGTCGTGCTCTCTTCAAGCACCTCAGGAAGTGGAGCCTCTGGAGACCTTTCTTGACCATTGCTGTGGTGTTGACGGTCCAGGTCATGTGGTGGCTGATGTTGACCTTAAGGTGCTTGATGCTCTGCACGACCTCCACTCTCTCGCCACTGATGGTGATCGGTCGATAGATGAGGGGCCTCAGTCTTCTGAAGTCCAGGATCAGCTTCTTTGTCTTTGCTGTGTTGAGGATCAAGTTATTCTCTTGGCTCCAGCTCTCCAGGTTTCTCGATCTCTGTTCTGTAGGCAGCCTCATCGCTGGATGTAATCCTACCTACCACGATGGTGTCATCTGCAAACTTTATGGTGATGTTGGTCCCGTGGGTGGGTTTGCAGTCTTGTGTGTAGAAGGAAGAGGAAGGGGCTCAACACAGCCCTGTGGTGCGCCGGTGCTCAGGGTGATGCTGGAGGAGACCCGCTTCCCTATGCGCAAAGTCTGTGTTCTGCTGGTGAGGAAGTCCAGGACCCAACTGCTCAGGTGTGTGTTGAGGCCCAGGAGGTCCAGCTTGGTGGTGAATTTGTGTGTGTGTGTGTGGGGAGGGGGGGGGGGTGTAGTGTTGAAGGCGGAGCTATAATCAATGAATAGCAACTGCACATAGTTATCTTGCTGGTCTAGGTGGATCAGGGCAGAGTGGAGGGCCAGTGACACAGCATCCTCGGTTGACCTGTTTGCCCTGTAGTGCTGGTCCAAGGAGCTGTTCTTCAAGTGTCCCAGGATGAGTCACTCAAAGCACTTCATCACCACCGGTGTCAGGTCCAAAGTTGGCCGAAAGTCATTAACAGACCTGATGGCTGATTGTTTTGGCACAGGGATGATTGTTGCTGACTTGAGGCACGTGGGGACGGAGGCCTGCTCCAGGGAGATGTTAAACAGATCTGTGAGCACTGCTGCCAGCTTGAAGTGCTCCTCAATGCGCTTCTTATAGCAGTGCTTTGCTTCCTGATGCCTTTCCTCAGTTTGGACCCAGCTGTTCTGTAGGCCTCTCCATCACCTTAGCAGAAAGCAGCATCTCAGGCCCTCAGCAGACTGATAACAGCACCATTCAACCATGGCTAATGGTTGGGGAGTGTCTGTACTGTCCTCTGTGTGGTCACACTGTCCATGCAGAAGGTGATGTAATTCAATACGGATAAGTTTGATTTAAACAGTGATGCTACAGTAACGTACAGTAAATGTTTCAGAGGAACTGACTGACAGTCTGAGAGCTGCATTACTGAGTCACAGCGTTAGAAAGATGGAGACTATAGATTTTATTCTGAGCTGTTTATAAATCTGTGACATAATCACTGTCTCTGTCCTTAAATAGCTTATTGACAAGTGAACAACTGTAAAAAGTGTTCATGTGGTGTAAGAAGCAAAACAAAAAAAAAATTAACGTCTAACTGGGATTTGAGTGCTTCTAAAACGTAAACATCTGCAAATTAATTTGCTCTAATCTCTTTATTAGCGACTTTATGAATGAGGAAATTAATTGGAGTGTCAGACAGGAGGGTCAGGAGGGGAGGAGCCAGAGAGCTACTGTAAACCTGCTTCCTGGAATAGGGCCCTGGAGACAAAACTAAGGCAACAAATAGTAAGTGAAGATAGCTGCAGCAAAGAGTGTCCATGGGTTCCAGATAGAGCTGCACAACTGTGGCCAAAATCGTAATCACAATTATTTTGCTCAATATTGCTATCATGATTATTCATTCATTTTAGTGACAAATGTTTTTATTACACCGTCACTGTGATGCTTTTGCATCGTCAGTACTTTGCCTCAAAATAAAATTGGTCCTCTTATTCACCTAAATTCAGTTCATCTTGTAGAAGAAAAAGAGGATCAAAAATATATATAAATATTTATGTATAATTAATTATAACTGCAGTTTGTGGTGTCTATTTAGGTGGTTGAATAAGTCATTTGCATTGCTTTACAGAGCAGACACCACTCTGCAACACTCTTTGCATGTGATTCGTTATTGGTTAAATTCAGTTGCATTAAATCCAAAGTATTTCCAAGCAACAAATGATGATCCACTTCTAGGAAGATGAGCTTCACTTTCTGCTGTGCCAGACATTTGATTTTTCCCCTTGTGTATCTATTGTTTAACCTTGTGTCAATCATCCAGACTAGTCCAGGAAACTTCAAGCTGCATGGTGCAGGGAACAGCTGTGATTGGCTCATCCATGGATTTTAAATCTCACTCAATTATGCTCATTTACTTGTGGGAAGCCAAAATGCTGATCGAGATTAAAATTCAATTAATTGTGCAGCCCTAGTTCCAGACATCAGATGTTGCCTAAAGGATTTTCAGCATTTCAACATTTTATTTATGATTATTTTAATTTGCCCAATTAAATTTGAAATCTCCAAAAGAGGACTTTGTAAAAAGATGGCTGCAATCCTTTAACAGTTTATCTATTTATTTTTACAACCCCTGAATCAGTGCTGAGATTCTGTACTTCAACTGCAAGAAAAACTGTGAAAATTGTGTCACTGTCCAAACATATCCAGTCCTCATTGTATAGCATACAAAATTGAATCTAATGCTGGTTGATGAATAAAAAAATATGTCCTGTATGGTGCTTTTGATGCATAGTAAAACTCTTTATATAATTATTTCTGAACATGTATTCAGTTCAATAATGACTGCATTAGTGATTGAACCCCATTACATTGTTTGAGGTTCTTTATCCCACTCAAGACTTAACTCACAAATAAGTCTTTACTACACTCTAATCAAGTGTTTAAGGGGCTTCTCAAGAGAATACAACAGAATAGAGCCAAACAATTTATTCCAATGGTTTATAGAGAGACTTGAATTTTTGACTGCTTTCCCTTTCATCACACATGCATATAAATGAAATTAAAATGACCTGTTATTAGTCTTTAATCCATTGGGTGTTGTCATTACAGGGAAAGCATCTGTGCTGTTAATAACAGTGCTGAAAGCTGTGGTTGTCATCAGAAGCATTACATGGTTATTTCCCTGAGCCTGGAATGAAGCCATTATTTAACCTATTAGTTACAGCTTTGTTTGACAACTCAAAAAATATTCCTTGCACCACCTTATCCACACAATTTGATTTTACATGGAAAAATCTGATATTGCAAACATCTCAGACCAAACCACAGGAGAACACACACAGATTTATCACGGTAACCTTTTCACTGGCCAGAGTTCCAGACAGAAAATGCTAGGCCTCCAGGCTCATAACATGTCACATAAATCCTAACTCAAGCCTGGCAAGTTCACAACCTGGTGCCTATCTCACGACTCACACACCTCCGTGTTGTCTGACATCTCTCTGGTGCAGTTTGGTAGGCTTTACTGGATCAGTCTAGTCTGAGGATATTTGAAAGTCAGTGTGTCAGAAAGTTTATTTATTTATTTTTACTGCAGATATTTCAGCTTCAACTAGGCTGTGGTACAAACTAGAACCTTGTCTACTTTTGAGTATGTATGTATGTATGTATATATATATATATATATATATATATATATATATATATATGTACAGTATGTATGTATGTATGTATGTATGTTTGCAATATCAGATTTTTCCATGTAAAAGTATATACATACATACATACATACATACATACATACATACATACATACATACATATTAGTATGTATATTCTTTTTTTTTTAAATTTATTTATTTTTTAATTTTATTTAGCCTTTCTTTATACCGGTAGTCCCATTGAGACTTGTTTCGAGAAACATAATAAATTTTTAGCAATAAAATAGAAACAATAAATCGTGAAAAATGCCAAATTTTTGCACAGCCATATTAAAATAAGAACAAGTTCCCAGTGATGATTTCACAAAACTTTTTATACGTCTGTGGTGTATTCCATGAAGACAGGGCAGAAAAGGGAAAAGCCTTCCTTCCAAGCTCTGTATGAATTGATGGAACAACGAAAGTAATAAAATCCAGACACAGCAGATTATGACTTATCTGTTTATGTAGCATGTACTCTGAAAAATAAGAAGGGAGTAAACCAGAAACAGATTTACAGTATAGGTAAAATGAAACCAATGAACCATCCTGCGTGAGGTCAATGAGGACCAAATATCTGATTCACACTGGTAGCATCTCAATGCATTTAGGCACGTAGACATGGTCAAGATGACCGTCTGAAGTTCAAACCTTGAAACAGATGAGCTACAGGAGCAGAAGTTCACACCAGGTGCTACTGCTGTCAACTAGACTACAATTTCCATGTCCCCACCAAAACGATAGAAGACTGGAAAAACACAGACTGGTCTGATGCATCTCAATTTCTGCTATGACATTTAGATTTTAGGGTCAGATTTGATGTAAAACAAAATGAAAGCATGGATTCATCCCTCCTAGTATTAACGGTTCAGGTTTGCGTTGGTTGTGTAATGGTGTGGGGGATATTTTTTTGGCACATTTTGGGCCCCTTAGTATCAACTAAGTATCGTTTAAACACCACAGCCTACCAGAGTATTGTTGCTGACCACGTACGTCCCTTTATGACCACAGTGTACCCATCTTCTGGAGGCTGCTTCCAGCAGGACATACCACATCACAAAGCTCAGATCAACTCAAACTGGTTGGATCAACTCAGACTGGCTTTTACCCAGTCTTTTTTTGTGTTTTTGTCTTTTAAATTCTGTTTATTGTTAAATATCTTCAGTTTGTTTCTTAGTTTGCGTATGGTTTAGATTTTCACCTTAGAGTTCTCTTAGTGTTTCAGTTTTGAGCACTTACTGTGTTTATTATGTTCCCTCTGTTTCGTGCCTTTCCTTCTATGTCACTGCCCCTGTGGTTAGGTTAGTTCTGTCTGCATTTACCTGTTATTGCGCCTCACTTCCTGCTTTATTGTGGTACCATTTTGTCTCTTGTATTTTCTGTTTAGTTTTACTTCCTTCTCTGCCTCATTGTGTTGATTATCTACACCTGTGTTCATTTGCCTTTGCTGCTGCACATTTCCCTAATCAGTCTTGGTATATTTATAGTCTGTTACTCTTCCTTGTGCGAGTGTGCCTGCCTATTTCTTTTGGATTTCTGTGTGGGCTTGTTTTGGATTTTCTACCAATAAAGGTTTTGGTTTAAGAAGTTTGCATATGGGTCCTTATCCTGCAATTCCATGACAGTTTCATGAACATGATAATGAGTTTGCTGTACTCAAATGGCCTCTACAGTCGGCAGCTTTCAGTTCAATAGCGCACCTTTGAGATGTGCAACCGATTTGCATCAAGCATGTGCAACTGTCAGACCTGCAACAAAATCTTTGAGGAATGTTTCCAGCATCTTAATTCTATACTACGAATAATTATAGCAGTTCTGTTGGGAAAAGGGGATCCAACCTGGTACTAGCAAGGTGTAAAAAATGAAGTGTCATGTTTTTGGTTTGTGTTTGCCATTTAAAAAAAAAAAAAAAAAAAAAAAAAAAAGATCCCTTCTTGGTTCCCTCTCATGTTTTGAGGACTTTACTGCGCTTTAAAATTGGAACTTTCATTTTTTGGCATCTTATATTGCTGTGGTCTGTGTGTTAAGGCATCAGTGCTAAAGCGTGCCATTGGACAGAATAGCAGTATCTGAAGCCCTGGGATGACATAATTTTTTTAACAGCAAACTGTAAACTATTTGACACATTTGCAAAACAGAACAATAACCATAATGACTATGTACCAAATACCATCTGTGATAATTTACAACACAAGTAATTTATACTTGTGCTGCAAAGAGAGGATGGAAAACATTACAGGGTGCACAGAAGATACAGCTTACATGCTTAAGTTGCCAGAAGCCCACACACACAGAGACCTATGTGTAAATCATTCATTACTCACCATTAATAAATATAATGCAGTCCTTGCTAATTTCATAACTTCAGCTTCATAGGATCTACAGTACATAAGCATCACAGCAGTAAAGTAAATCCAACTTTTCACGCCTCGAACAAAACAAGTCACAGGGTGACAGTTTAAGGCTTATATTACTTTTCTAAGTGACTGTCCTCAGGTTGAGTTGCGAGCTTCACTGTAGTTGTGGGGACCTTATTTATTTTATTCTATATTTGTATTACACGCAGTCTGTGTTTTAAGGTTATTTAAAGAGACAGTTAATCAAAATGACTCCAAATTACTATTTTTCTAAAAACCCTCTTTCTACTACTTGGATATCTATTAATCCAGCTGTGGGATGAAAGAGTCCATTAAAGTAAATTTAAATGAAATGCCACATAGCCGTTAAAGTGTAAGTGAAACAGATATACCAAGAAGCTGAAGTAGGTAGATGACTGCAGAGTTTAAACATCACATTGTTTATGCCTCGGTTCTCCTACTGTGAAGTGTCAAATTGTGACAAAAGGCTAATACAGTAATCTTCAGGCAGACTGAAATCTCTCACCCCTGGCTGTTTCTCCATCAGGCTAATTAAGGAAGCATGAAAAGCTTTGCACATTTATCAAACAAAGGAAATGGCTGTGGTATGTTATTAAAAGGAAATTGAGAGGCATTTATTTTGTTCTGCAATCACAAGTCAGCATATGGAAGCAAAACACGGAAATCTGCACTTCTTTAAAAATCTAATGGAAGAACTGATTGATGTTTTAGCACATTTAGTTTCAGATTTAGAGGCTTGAACAGACCCCATAGTACAGGCCAGTTTTTTCAGATTGGGAGTGTAAGCAAATTGTTTTGAACTGCTCAGCATATATGTGCAAATGTTGTAAATGGGTGAAAAAAAAAAGTCATGACCTTCTTTCATCTTGAGAAACAATGGCTTCCTTCTGAGCAGAAAGATATTCAAATTGGTAGGCACAACAGTGAGGAGAAACAGGAATTTTGTCTGCAGCTTTCACACATCGGTTGTTAGCGGGCCTGCTCCGGGAAGGTGGGACTATTCACTGCTTACAGCAGCAATAATTACAGCCACTGAAACAGAACCAGTCAATGTTTTGGCAACATTAAAATCGGTGTCCAGAACAATTAAAACATATTTTTTTCTAATACAGGCAGAGACAAATAAGTTAGCATGCATGAAGTGTGTACTTTGGTAACAAGCTTTATACCACTGTGGTGGGTAATAGGCCACACTTTAAAAAAAAAAAAGAAAAAAAAGAGGAATGACCTGCCAAATGGTCTGATGCAGTCCAGCACTCCTAAACGCACTAGACACGGACTACTGCGTAGCAATTTCCTTATTTAGTGGTGCAGATCCATCCTTGTTAATAGTGAAACACACTTTTTATTGAGAGTTGTGGGTCTTGTGTCATGGGTAAAAATTTCAGATCAACATGATGCAGGTTAAATTCAGCGGATAACGGGAACAGTCACTTGTAGAGAGGGAAAGACATGCAGATTTTACAGATGGATTCAAGACAGTTTGGACTACAAACAAAAGTCAGTGTTTTGTAGTATTTAATATTTCAGCTGTGTTCTGAAACTCACTGTAAGTTTAAAGGTTTAAAGTGAAAGAATAGGCTCCAAAAAACATTCCTTGTTCCTTACACTTAAATGTTATGGGGTGCATTTTTAAGGAGCATAGGTTTTACTACTGATTGGCAGTGACACTGTCTCCCTGCTGGTCTTAATTATCATGCGATCCTCCAAAAAGGACAGACTACACCCGCAGATATTTACATGTTGTACTACTATCAGTCATTGATGTCTTGTTGTATCCACTTTCTCTCTCTGTCTTTGTAATTTGCTTCAGCTTCAAATCATAGTTTATTGCACTGCCTGCCTACGGTGTGTGTATATATATATATAAAAAAAAAACCTCCTGTTTTTAAACTGTGATATTATGATTCAACTTGATTGACAGAGAGATTTGGCCACAGGGGGAAAATAATTAAAAATTTACCAGCTGCCTAATGAGTTTAACTCAGTTATAACCCAGACAGTTTTTCTTTTTTACTTGACTAGTGATTGTAGCATCAAGCTACTGCAACCAAAACACTGATGAATAAGTAAAAAGAAAGAAGTAATCATGGAAAGTAATCTCAAGTGTTCTACTTTGATGACAAAACCACTGGAAGCTAAAAGCTCCTGTTAAGCACATCAATTTCAAAGCGTTTTTAGATTAGAGAAGTCACGCGGTAATGATGCTTTGAGGCGGCAGAGAGATGAAACATATCCAAGCGGTATAGCTTGTAATTGAAAAAGTTGGGTGATTGAGACAGCAGCAGATAAAATTTCATTTACTCATTCTCGAAAAAGCTAAACATGATTAGCCATCTCACTGTGAAAACTCAATAAGATACCTCAAAGCTGTTTTTTTTTTGTCACCTTCAAGTTTCTTTAACACTGTTAATTTTTTCCCTTTAGCCATGTTTATACAGACTTTAGTATGCTGCCCACAAATCAACTCACATTTACTCCCCTGTGATATCTGCCATAAAGACAGTTTGTAGAACCATTTATAGGCTGACATCATTTTTGAAGAATTGCTTCAGCAACTTCAGACGGTCCCCTTGAGAGACTGGTGGCAGATAAGTACATGGTACTGAACCCCTTTTCCTCCAATGTTTATACAGTGACGCTGCAATAAATTTGGCTGGTTTGTCAAACACTTCTATATGACAAGACAGAGGAGGCAACACACATTGGCTGTTCATTAAAGTTTAATTTAATCTTATAATCTGTAACATTGTGCTGTTGATTTTTTTTTTCCTTTCATGATGACTGATCTTTGCACTGCATTTCACTAGTCAGACAGCAGCTGCTAAACCACAAAATAGATGTGAGTTATAGTTCAGTAACTGCAGGCACTAAAACTGACATAATGACAGAGAGCAGGATTAAAGTCTGTGTGCTGTGCAGCGATAATGTCTACAGAGAGTAATGTTTAGGATTATACATGCATACATCAAATATAGTTTGCTGTGTTTTTAATCTCTGATTGCCAAAAATGAGCTGGTTTCCTGTTAATTTTTTGTCTACCAAGAACTCACTTTTCAAAATTCAGTTAGCTGGTATTTACAGCAGCACATGTGAAATATTCAAACACTCAGAAATACATCACAATAATGAAAAGATGACGCAAGATGAATAATAAAGAGAAAACGATCTCATATCCGCAAAATCAAATTGCCTAAACATGGTAATTTACTGCATGTGGCCGGGCTAACTGCACAAAGCATCATTCTTGGATTCATGCAGTTTTTCCCATTATGTTGAATCTATGCCAGGGGTGGGCAAACTTTTTGGCTCTGGGAACACATTAACTTTTTGCAATTTGACAGACGGGCTGGGCGGGGCCAGCAACAGATGCATACATATCAAACATAAACATAAAAAAGGCATTACAGTGTTAATACATTTACTTTTAGTGGGAACATCGTTGTTTTTGCAAGTGCATCGAAGTCTGGTGTTAGCTTTGTTGTAGCAATTCTCAGAATCCTCGACATCAGTCATAATTATGATATGATTTAATTTGGGTAATTCTGTACCAATCTTTGGCGGGCCGGATTAAAAAGACTAACAGGCTGGGTGTGGTCCACGGGCCGTAGATTGCCCACCCCTGATCTATGCTGTACAGTATATTTTGAAGTATAAATAAATGGCAATTCTGCAAAGCTGAGGATTATTAGGCTAGTCTAATCTCCTGTTGTTTTTCTGACATTTAACACGCTTTTTTTCTCATTAAAAGTTAGCAAAATAAGTCACAGCTACATTTCATCATAAGCATGTTCTGTCACTTGTAAACACTCATAATGCTACAAAGAAGACCAAAATGCAGTAAAGCCACAATAAGCAAATATATCAGTACTCACCACTGCAGAGCAATGAGAAATCTTTTGGAGGCCTTCATATACGAAATATTATACAGAATTACAAAGTTAATAAGTATTAACACTTAGCAGGTATAATAACTGTTTAAAGAATACTTTTTTTTACATCAAAAACAAAGAAAGAGACCAAGGCTGAAATAAAATCGTAATGACACAAAAATAATACAGTCACCACTTAACAGAGAGAGGCACACACTGTGCTGTACATTCAAACAAACATATTTATACATAGAAACAGCAAAATGGCTTGATTTAACATACAAATATATATACAACGTTAATAAAAAAATGATTAGACAACTTTAAAAAAAAAAGCAAAACACTGAAATGTACATTCTTCAAAAATACTTTCATGAGTCTCGTAACATTCAAATCTGTTGAGGATAATTAAGGACATTTGTGTGGTGTTTGTATGGCTGTACGTTATGGCTGATTTAAAAAATTGACTATTACTTTCTTTACTATGTGACAGATGAATGTCTGGGAACTGTTTGCTATGTGATAGTCAACAGGAAATATAAATGACAAAATACTGAAACTACTTTTATCACAATTATACAGCTAATCAATTTTTTTTTTGTTTTATTGTTAAACTAGGTATGTTTGGTAGGAAACAAAACTATGACTATGTTTAATTACCAAAACGAGTGAGAAATCCCTCAACAGCAAAATCTCAGAATATACTAAGTGAAAATGTTCTCAGTTACTTGCAGTCACGTCTGAATCTTGATGAATACTGAGTCAGAGAGGATCCGTCACAGGATGGTTCCACTTTACTGTAAAGGCAACATAACACAGGTTGGTGTGCTGCCTGGTGCCATCTCAACACCTGATGCTCATACAAGCAATAATCAACATGCGACGCAGCGTTGAAACACCAGCAGCGGCAGCAGCAGCGGCCAACATTATTCTCTTTTTCACTACTTGTTGTAGAAAGGCATTTTAAGCAAGCAGTATACTGCACTTCATTATGCAACTTCCTGTATTTTCTTTTTACTGAAAAAAAAAACAAAAAAACCACTCTAGCCCCTGGATGGTTAGTTTGCTTTCAGTAAGCTCATCGAGCTTGCCTGTTTACTGACATGCTGGAAATGTTTACTGGATTTCACCTCTGGCTTGTTGTAGGTCACCAGGAAATGTTCCTTACAACAGTTACATAACCAAGAGTTACACTCACAGCCACATGTGGTGCTAGAAAAAATTCAATCAGCAGCTATTCCATTGGTGACTCTCTGCAGGCACTCATTCATGGCTTCAGGGGAAAATAGATCCAAAGCCCAGCCTTTGTATCACATGAAGTTCACAGCTGTTACAGGCTGAAATGAAAAGTATGGCATACTTGCTTGATTACAGTGATGAATATTCAGACTTTTAATAGTCAGTCTCTCTCAGAACTGAATAATTTTATCATCTACTGAATGAACTGTAGGCCAGAGATGTTAATAGACACCCTGGCTGTGCCTAAATGCTTCTTACAGTGTTTTTGTAACAAAGAGTGACTTCAGTTGGACAAGAGTTAAGCTTTTCTCCACGGTGAAGTCACTAACCTAAGCAAACACCATGCGCACTGTTTGTATGTGCAGTGTATTATGCATGCATATAAACCTCTACACATGGAAATGTTTTGTCGTATACATGTCTGTAAATGCTCTTCAAGGGAATTCCTCAGGCTGAGCGCTGGGAGCAGTTCCATTTTGCGTTTTCACACTGTTCTCGCTGCATCCAGCGATCTCTGTATGACGAGAAGTGATGTAGCTTCTCTTCCTACCAGGCAGGGAGTGCTTCCTTCCAGTGCCGCCTACAGCGTTGCCATCACCTTCAGCAGGGTCATAAACCACCACCATAGTGTTATCCATTCGTGTCAGTGTGTACATACTGCTCTGGCGTGTTTGGGTCAGCCGCGTAGAGCGCAGTTCCAGCTCGTCGTAGCTGGACACCTTGATGAACGGGCACCAACGGAATGCTTGCTTAAAGCCTGCTCGAAACCTGTTGTAGAGAGAACACGTGACAAAAAAGTACTTTATACTAGTATTTTCTTCTATTTGAAGAAATGAACCTGAAGCTTTTAAACAGGCAGCTGGTGTCAGCGTGTCAGTGTGTGTGAAAATGCGGTGTTATTTAGAAGGAGGTAAACAATAAACAGACTGTGTTTGAGATTCTGAAAGCACCGACAAACCAAACTTCAGCTGCTTGACTGAAGCGGCACTGTTTTTATAAGCTGTAATCCACTTCTCCATTTATAAACACAGCAGAGAGCTGCGTGTCAGCATTCTGAACTCACATTTTCTGAGGTCTAGAAATGCACAAATCCATCACCCGCCTTTCTTCGGCACTAGGACGTATCTGGAGATCTAGCCACTGTGTTTATGAGGGACTAAACTAATTGCTCTTTTCTCTAACAGAGGAAATTTCCCCTCATAGGAAGCAAGTGGTTTCCCTTCCTGGGCTTGTGAATGAACCACCCCGTGAGGTGGGGACAGCATACAGTGAACTGTATGCTGTCTGAATTACTTGGTTAGTGCTCTCACAAGCCAATTTGAGTCTGTGTGTTCTGAATTTTTGATTCTCAGTGATAGTGGTGACAGGCTAGTCTGCAATACATGGGGGAAATTGCTTTCCTGTGTTTCCATCTTCATTATTATATGTATATACTTGTTTTTTCTATTCTATTCTATTCTATTCTATTCTATTCTATTGAGATGCAGAACAGCTGGCTCTGTATTATCCATCCGATATATTGGTCAGGAGAATGTTATCACTCTCTCTGAAGACCGAGTGAACAAACCCTTTTGCAGTAATGATTTTGGTTTGTTTTGCTTTTTTTAGTTGACCCTTGGCACAGTGGTCAGTTGCAACAGTAGGGCCAACTTTAGTTTCTGCCAGTGGAAAGTATCAGTATATGCGCTGTGCAGATTTAAACAGTCCTGTCATTTGAGTGGTAGGCATTGTGGAGACAGCTGCTCCAAAGAGCCTCTGAGAAAACTGTCAGTAAGGTCCTATTTCTCCTTGGTGAAGAGAGCAGTGAGGCCTCTGAGCTTGTACCTGCAGAACTATTACTCTCTCCAAAGCCTGGTTTGAATGGTGGTAGCACAATCATTCTCTAAGAAAAGTCCAGCCCTTAGGTAGGCAAAGACCTATCACTTGCCAAAGCTGCACTTGAGGATGGGGCTTTGCAACACAACTCAATGTTGCCAGGGGTGGATCCTGGTCATCAGTGATGAGAAGATTCAACACACACATCATCACCCACCAGTGGAATACTCCTGTGGCAGCAGGTCTACAGTGTCAAGCTGCTTGCCCCAAGTTACAGTATGTGTCGAGAATTCCAAGGCTATCACTGGGTCACTGCAGGACAAGTTCATTTGACAGGCCAGCCAGAGTTGGAGCACCTTAGGATCATAAGTGTTTGCAGTTAGTCAACGACTCAAGGGCAGTTTTGGCAGTTTCAAGACACATATCGCACAAACTGGGTGTGCATGGTCTGTATCTTATTGCCACAGACTCATGTCTGCATTTTCTTCTCTGCTTTAATGGTAAGCAAAGTGGTATCCATCATTATTAGTAGGGATGCCAGACGTGAAGCTGCAATGTAGCTGGGTGTCCAGCATTGCTGACCAGGTGTGGCTGGGCTAGGGAATGCTACTTTGGAGGTAGCATTACCTTAGGAAACTATTGGCACTTCATGAATAGTATTGCAACCGAAATGCAGCTGCTTGGGTTGGCTAACAGTTAAGTGTATTCTCAGCTTTATGATCGGCATACTACTGATTGGATACAGGCGAGTAAGGACCGCTCTCAGTCTGGGCAGCTCTCTGTCAAGAAGATTACTATAGACTGTGGACTGATTACTATAGTTGAGCAAATTCAGATGGGTTGAGAGATGCAGTACGGGAACTTCTGGTTGTAGAAAGAAGAGGTTTTTCAAATATTTTGGGCAGTGTTAACCCTGCTTATGGAGGGGGGGATCCTAGCCAGAAGAATAGCTTACACCAAGGTCACACTGTAGGCCTTCCTTTTAGTTGCTTTTATAGAACACAGTCGTAACAATGCTAAATTAGCAATGGTGTTGTTACCCACCTGCTGTTGAGGCAGCAGTAGATGATGGGATTGTACATGGTGGAACTCATTGCAAGCCACATAACTGACAGGTAAACCTGCTGGATGTACTTCCATTTGCTTAGACGCTTGTTGAGGCCTGTTGCAATGAAGTAAACATGGTATGGCAGCCAGCAGAGGGCAAACGTCACCACTACAATGATCATCATCTTAACCACCTGAAACAGAGAGAGCGCCCAATGGTGAGAAACATTCATAGATGAATGATAAAAATTTGACAGAATAATACGGTGCACATAACTTCATTCCATTTGCGTAGAATGCTAAAATGTAATGCTATAATGGGAAACAGGATGGCATGTTTCAGTTCTACTGATATTACAGCAATTCCACATCTGATCTCAGTATACAGCAAGATTATCACATGAATGTGTATAACACAAAAGACTTAATCCCAAAAAGAGCTCCTCTTCCAACTCTTTTACCATAACAGAGGCCCCAAAATGAATGCTTAACAGCATCCTTCAGGGCCTCACCCAGTTTCTTTGGAACAGACTGATGCACTAACGATTCCTTATCTGGCCCTACTTCTACTTTTTACACATGACAATTGAAATAATAATCATAATCATAATAGCGTCATGGCACCGCAGTGTGGCAGGCAGAAATAGGACCCCAATGCAGGACTCAAAACAGCTTTTATTACTGAAGTCTTTCAAACATAACAACAAACAGAAAAGTAGCTGGGCTGGACATCAGCTGGGAATAACTACAGCTTTCTACACAGAAACCACACAGCAAGAGGGAGAACATAAGAAAGAACAGGAGGAGGACACAGACAATAAATGCACACAAGATAACGAGAGGAGAGTGGAAACAGCTGGGGAGAACAGGTGAACTGAAACACACTAACAAAACAAGGGGATGCAAAACGAAATAAAAACACATGATGCAGAGGGCTGACAGAATAAAACAGGAAGTGTCAGTTAACAGACCTACGAAGGTAGGTGGATGGATGGATGGATGGTAAATGATTTTTTCATGGAAATCACTGCATGGACTTTCCAGACATCACTATCTGTGAACACAGTTCCCGTTGCCACAAATGCAGATTAAAGCTGTATTATGCAAAGAAGAAGCCAGATGTTTATGGACTATTGTTAAAAGAAGAGGGGGGATGCGACACAGTAGTAAACATGGCCTTGTCCCAACTTTTTTGAGACATGTTGCTGCCATCAAATTCAAAATGATTTTATTTTGTTCTTAAAATAGATTTACTCAATTTAAACATTTGATATGCTTTTTTATGTTCTACTGTAAATAAAATATGGGTTTGTGAGATCAAACCATTGCATTCTGTTTTTATTTACATTTTACACATTGTCACACCTTTTTTGGAATTGGGGTTATAGTAGGCGATGAATATGGAGTGACTTTAAAAGTAAACAGCACAAAAAGTTAGGAAAATTGCGTTTGATCAATTATTTCTTTGTTGTAACGATGCTTCCTGGCAATAAATCTTACATCATTGGAAGATTTGCTTATTTCCCCTAAATTTTGGAATGATCTGCCTGCAGTCCTGACCTCAATTCCATTGAACACTTGTGGGATCAGCCTGGGCGTGCTGTTCGTGCCAGAGTGACCAACACAACCACATTGGCTGACTTGCGACAAATGCTGGCTGAAGAATGGGATGCCATCCCACAGCAGTGTGTGACCAAGCGGGTGTCCAGCATGAGGAGGAGGTGCCAGGCTGTTGTGGCCTTGCATGCTTCTTTCACATGCTACTGAGGCCCCTGTTTGTTAAATGAATGCATTGTTAAATTGCCAACATGTCTCGTTTCTTCAGACTTCATTCAATAAATGACACCAACCAAGAGTTAATAACAGAATAAGCAGTTTTGCATTGGCAGAGAGGATTTTCTTGGGTAGACCTTTTTCATGGGTGCAACCCACATACAATCCACAAATGTATTTTCCTTACAAATGTGGCACCATTTAAGGAGAAATAAACTGGCTTTTCAATGGTATGAGATAGATAGATAGCGCATCCACTAAAAGATGAATGCTCGCACCACACTAAAGCACTAAAGCACACTAAAGCGTGCTTTAGTGCAACCACACTAAAGCACTCACACATAAATATATATTAAAAGCACAAATAATCAGAAACATAAAGGCAGCACGTATTGCACATTGCATATTGGGGATGAAACTGTTTCATAGTCTGGAGGTGCGGGCTGGGATGGCTCAGAAGTGCATAATCTCCAGGAACTTAAAACAAGAGACCACCTCCACTTCCTCACCATTGATCATGGGGGGTTGGCAAGGGGCACTGTTAATCAACCAAACACAAATTTCCTTACTTTTTGTGCTAAGTTTCAAATTTTAACTGTAACTTCTCACTCAAAACTTGAGATAAACTTAACACTGGATAATTTAATTTTCATCTTTATCATTTACCCAGTCTGTCTACAGATAACAATATCAAGATTTGTCATATTTGCTGTTCCTGGGTTCTTTTCATGTATTTGTTATACTTTGCTCACATTTTTATTTTTATTAATATTCTTCTTTATGTTTCCTCCAGTGTTCCAGTTTCTTTGTGTCTCTCTGTTTCTGTATTAGATTCCTTGTCTTCCTTGTTTCCACTTCCAATTTCATTTTTGTAATTGCGCTTCCTTGTGTTTGTTCTGCCTTTCCCTTTTTTCATTTGCCTTCCTGTGTCCTTTGCTTCTTAGTTTCCTGTCTTATTCACCTCGTATTCCTGCTTTTGTTTGGACGTCCTGTGCTTGTGTTATCTTTTGTAAGTTCATTAACCTACATGCCTGTCCACTTCTGTGGTATTCTGCACTTACATTTACACAATTTTAAATAGGATACATTTATATAAAATAAAAATCAAGTTAAAAGAGAACATACTCTTTTGCCTGAGTATTAATAGTCCCATTATTAAGTGTTATTGGGATTACTCATTACCATTCATCATTACCATTACCAATGCTGTCATTACCATTACAATATTGTCTTTATAACTTGTCCAGTGACGACAGTTGAAAAAATATACATATATTTTTTTTAAAAATCTTTCTAAGAGTTTCTACTAATGTGCACTCCCCCATAGAAATCAATAAAGTCTAACTTGTAACAACAAAAAACCTATTTAATTTTATGTAAAGAGATTTGAGCATAATCTCCTAAATTGATGTTCATAATTGCTGAAAAATTGACCCATCTATTTACATTTCAGTAATCTTTTTGTGTCCTTAATGGGAAAAATTAACTGCAGTGGATTGTGTCTGGGTGGTTACTGGGAATAAAATCTCCAATAATTTATGTGTCTTCAGCGCCAGGCTGGAGAGGCACCACGAGCAGAAACATTTGCAGAGACAAAACAGACATGACTGAGCTCCCTCTGAAATTTAAACAGAAATCTTGGCACCCTTTGTTTCGAGTGCATGTTTTAAAAAGACGTTTATGGTATAATACAAGCAGTGTGGTAAACTGCAGTAGGTGGCTGCTAAACAGTGGTGAACCAGTGTTGGTGTTTTGTTTAATGGCAATAAGATCATTAAATGAGGGATGCTCCCAAAAAGATAAAATACAACTTAAACATGAAGACATAGAAGTTGTTGTGTGCGTAGTGGAAAACTTTCCATTGCGTGTAAGATCATCTGTAGCCAAAGAATCCTCCAACAGTTTGGGGAGCGGAGCGGAAGGCGATGACTCCAAAGTTTATTTTAAACAACATTATTTGTAGGACCTACCTACAGTTCTGAAAGACTGAACAGATTTTTGTATGCGTGTCGCTGAGGCAGAAGATAAATTTATACTATTGAGCAACAAGTTTTTGGCAGTTTATAACCACCTTGATTTGTGTTAACTGATCGTTAGTGCTGCCCGAGAAACACTGAATCCTGTGCCAATATTTCTATCTTATGGTCTGCACTGTTTTTGTATGTGCTTGTTCATCTTTGAGTTTTATATATATTTAACTTAGTTTTTTGTTAATGTTCTAACAAACATTTAGCACATGCAGAAGACTCAAAATAAACTTCTGTAATAATGATTCATAACAAGAAACAGTGTGGCTAAATATTTGAATATTGCCTGTGAGCAGTAATGGAGGTCTTTGCCACAGAAGAATAACAGACTAACTGATGGTAAATTACAGTAGTTAGCAAGTTAGTTATCAATGCTGCAAAACCAGCTTGTTACACTTTTTGAATTCTTGCAATTACACTTTAAAAGGCAAACATATACTTACTCTGCAGGCTAAACATGTAAACAGACTTAAGGAAGACAGACATTTGCTAAATCCTCTTAGGTTTTTGTTTAAAACCTAAGAGGATTTGTAGAAAACTCAGTCAAGGAACACAAATGTAAACATTTAAAGTAGGCATGTGTTTTAACAGTTTCTTGACTTATTGTACTTTAAGAACTTTTGCTTTACACATAAGAAAGAAATACTATATTACCAAACAGAATATAAAAAGCTGACCTGAATACACAGTACGACTTGGATGCCCAACACATTGTGCATCACACACTCACAGCTAAAACAGTACAAAAAAACACCTGTTTTGCTAAAACAGTGTAGTTTTGAAAATGTCAGAGCAAGAGCATGCATTGTTTTCAAGCTTTTACAGTAAAATAAAGACCACAGTGGTCAACATATTATGCACAATAGAAAGAACCCACAGTCTCGTCCTCATGCAGCTATGGTACATAAATAATATTAAAAGGGATAAAAGGATATCCTGTGACACACGAGAGACTGAAACAAATAATGGCAAGAGTGCAAAAGGTTTATTTCTACATGCACTATCTTTGGTATATTAGAGGTTTGGAAAAGGACAAAATATAAGGGAACAAAGGGCTTATTCTGTCTGGCAGTGTGCTCAAATAAGCTTTAAATTCAAAATGATATCAGACAATATTAGACTGAAAAATTGAGGACACATAGGGACTCATATTTAAAATTCAATAAGATCATAACAGTGAGCTTAAATTTGAGTCAAGCCTAGTGAAAACAGTACGTAGGATGTACCAATAATTATTTAAAACCCGGCCCAATTACAGTATTTGGAGTAATTTAGCAGCAGGCTACTGCCAGAAGACGACAACTGCAGGAGTCCAAACAAATGATAAGAGTAAGTAAAGGATAAGCATGCAGTATAATGAGGCACAATGTTCTATAAATTTAAAAAAGTTTTAGTCTAATACCAGTGTTTTTTTTAAATAATGAATTCACAAAATGTCACTTAAAAAAGAAAAAACACACACATGAAAACAAAACAAAACAAACCAAAGCACGGTTCTTGTCACAGACAGTGTGGAGCATAGATGTGAGGACCCAAATGCACGAGGCCAGCTAAATGACTTAACCAAAAAGGGAGATACAACAATCCAAAATTACCAAAGACAAAGAGGAAGACAGGACTATATATACACAAACTGAAGAGTATTATTATTCCATTCCTGGAAGATCTCTCGGACTTCTATGCATGGATTCAGTAGGATTAGAAATCCCTGGGTTAACTTATCGAGTTGATAACCAGTTTCATGTGACTAATCACCAATGTTAGGGTAAGTGAGCCAAGATAACAGAAAGTACCCTAGGTATTTTGAACTTCTTTTGTAGTAAAAGGCCCAGGAAGGGCATTTGGCATAAACCTCTTGTAAAGAAGGGACCAGGTGAAAGTAAGCAACACAGGTAAGGACAATCAGACAAGAAGGAAGCAAAACATAAAGCAAGACACTACAGAAAACTATGGAAGCGACACTATATTGCCAAAAGGCTCTCCTGCCTTCCCACACGTAAACTTGAGTGACATCCTATTCTTAGTCTATGGGGTTTAAAATTATGTCGACACCATCCTTTGCAGCTATAACAGCTTGGAGGTCTGCAGAAAGCTGCTGATCTCTGCACACTCTATGCCTCGGCATCCACTGACCTTGCTCTGTCGTTTTACGTGGCCTACCGCTTTATGGCTGAATTGCCAATTGCTTCTACTTTGTAATAATACCACTAACAGCTGGCTGTGAAATATTCATTAGAAAGAAATTTCACAACTGGACTTGTTGCACTTGTGGCATCCTATCACGGTACCACACTGGAATTCACTGAGCTCCTGAGAGCGACCCATTCTTTCACAAATGTTTGTAGGAGCATTCTGCATGCCTAGGTGCTTGGCTTTATACACTTGTGGCCGTGGGAGTGATCGGAACACCTGAATTAAGAAGAAGAGGCTAAAAATCAGAACAAGAAGTCAGAAACAAAAACATGCACAAAACTATAAGAATAACAATCAAGTCAGACAGGAGTCAAAACGTGGGATCGCAAAGCTGAAAGTCATTCCTAGGATAACTATGAAGCTGAAAAAGGTTAAATACCACTAGAAATAAGGCTCACTATTAGAATAATAGTTCAACAAAAATCAACAAACACAAAAATCAAAAATTAAAAGACTAGAATAGTAAACAAAAAACCAAAACACTATAATATGAACCAACTAAACTCAATCAAAAGACAAAAATCCCAAACTGAAAAACACAGATTTTCTACTGCTTATAGCTGAGTCTCAGAGGCAGCAGTCTAAGCAGTGCAGCCTGAACCTTCTTCTTCCCAGCCATTGCTGTTATCTCTCCTGGCTCAACACTGAGGTGTGCCCAAACCAGCTGAGAGACATGATCTCGCCAGCATGGCCTGGACATGCCTGAATCCACGGGTCATGCTAGATAGATGCCTAAACCACCTCAAATGACTGCGTTTTTTGCGGAAGAGCAGCAGCTATACTCCGAGCCCTTCATAAATGACTGAGCCTCACCTTATCGCTAAGGGAGGGCCCAGGCACTCTTTGGAGGAAGCTCATTTCTGCCGCTTGTATCTGTATCTTGTTTCATTCTTTATATCACCATCCACAGCTTGTGGCCATACATCAACCAGTAAATTGACAGCTGTGCCTTCACGCTCTGCTCTTTCAAGCAAGTGCTTCACTCCTGAACTGAGGTGCTTGTCAATCTCCTGCTCAATACTTTCCACAATTATAAACAAGACTCCTAAATACTCCTCTGGGCAGCAGCTCATTTCTGCTGAGATCAAGTGTATATATAACACATATAACACATGCTTTGAAAGAAAAAGATAGGAAAAGTGCTTTTCCAAAGATATAGCCTTTTTATTCACTAAGATTATCTTGTCTGAACTAATTATTGTGTCCTTGTTTTAATATGAGGATAAAAAGGTTGTTTTGATTCTAGATTAGGCAGTGATAATATTTACATGCTCAATTTTGCTAGCTTAATAAAAAAGAATGGAATTAAATTGGTTGAGTCCTGGGAAAATTCACCTGGGGTTTGGGGGGATAATCAATATTTAAATGACCTGGTGCAGCTCTCTGGCTGTATTAAAGAAGTGAAAGACATTTTTTCTGTCTACAGAGGATTTTATTTTTTGCCCTTTCAGCAAAACACAAGAGCGGTGCTGGTGCACATGTACTAACAGTAAACATCTGCATGCACGCTAGTTGCTCACTGCTGATGAATATGGATGTAAATGATAGAGCCTCTTCACAATTAACAGCTTGTCGCAATCAATCTATCCGATGCTAAACATGAATGAAAAGTGCTTGTGAGACAGTGATTGAATTATAAGCCAATTCAATTTGAAGAAGATTGTTTTTATGGACATGTTAATTTTGTTACAGCAGCAGGGTAGCAGGCATGCAGATGAGAAATGCCTGCAGAGTAAGATCTCTGGAAAATCATAACATAATTAAATCAGTGTCTTAAAATTGAACTCAACATATTTTCTCAGTTTTATCTCGAGAGAAAATATTAAATGCCTTTGAGACAGCTTCAAGAGACTGGCTGACACCTGCAGTTATTATCATGTAAGCCCTATTGTCTGAAGAGGCTAGCCCAACACTCAAGTCATCAAATAATCATGGTCATGACCTTTATTGGCTATTTGATGCTGGCTTCAAAAGCCATCTCACTGTGCTAAGTGCACAGCTGCTTGTTGCACACGTTTTAATAATAGGAAGGATTTTTATTTGAACCTAAATCGTTTACTAAAGTTATTCTTTTTTTTTTGTCTTCTAAAACTAACCAAACATTGACTGAAAACAAAAAGGCAAAAATAACACTAAAAAGGTCTAGCCTACACTGGAAACAAAATACGGTCTTTTTAATGGTAGTTGTGTGATTTTCTTAACTGCCACCTCAGTAAGATTCTATTCTATATAACTTCCAAATGCGCTGAAAAAATATATCAGAGGTAGCCAGCTGAGATGGTTTAGGGATTTTCAGGCCTCTCTTTTATGGAACCAGCTCCCAGTTTGGATTCAGGAAACAGACACCCTCTCTATTTGTAAGATTAGACTTAAAACTTTCCTTTTTAATTGTAGTTAGGGCTGAATCAGGTGACCCTGAACCATCTCTTAGTTATGCTGCTGTAGGCCTAGGCTGCTCTGGGGGTTTCCATGATGCACTGAGTATTTCTTTTCATTCACCTCTTTTTACTCTATTTATACACCACTCTGCATTTAATCATCAGTTATTATTAATCTCTGTCTATCTCCCCTCAGCCC
>JAVDPK010000225.1:89553-100470 GCA_034780415.1 Cichlasoma orientale
CTGAGCCTGGTTCTGCTGGAGGTTTCTTCCTGTTAAAAGGAAGTTTTTCCTTCCCACTGTTGCCAAGTGCTTGCTCATAGGGGTTTGTTTTGACTGTTGGGTTTTCTCTGTGATTATCGTAGGGTGTTTACCTTA
The DNA here is from genome assembly GCA_034780415.1 of Cichlasoma orientale. Taxonomy (NCBI): domain Eukaryota; kingdom Metazoa; phylum Chordata; class Actinopteri; order Cichliformes; family Cichlidae; genus Cichlasoma; species Cichlasoma orientale. The sequence continues at coordinate 89,689 of JAVDPK010000225.1, forward strand.
CAATATAATGCACCTTGAGGCGACTGTTTGGCGCTATATAAATAAAATTGAGTTAAATTGAACTGAATTGAATCTAACTAGGATGCCTCCTAGGTGATTCAAGTCCCCACAGAAGCCCACAGTAACGTACCTGGGTAATCTATAAGCTATTTTGTATGACAACATGGAAAAGGGGGACTGCACATGTCATTGCAGGGATTTACTTGATCTCTTGTTGATGTAAAGCTTGTAGAGGAAGCAAAAAATACTTTGCTTGCAATCTGGAAGTCAGCCTGAAAAGTATAGACTGGGAATCAGATGGAACGTAGAGGTCAGTATTAACACTGAAATCATATGCATTTATATTACAGTTCTGTACATAATTTAACAATAATAGCTAAAAGGAAACCTAAGTAAACATACTCACTGTACCTTGCTATCAAAATCTCCATGACCACAGTATTTCACATCTAAATTAAACGAGAAGTGGGAAATATGAGAATACAAGTAAGACATATTGGTTTAATGCTGAGTTGCTTTTAAAAAACACAAGCTAACAAAGCTTAGACACTAGTGAGATAAGCACAATTTGAGTTAGATTGCAAGCCAGCAAAACAATCTGGGGGCTAGACTGAAGCCAGTGAATTACTACACATTACTTAGCATGAAACCAAAATGAGTCATGCCAGCAGTTTGGAACATGATACAGTGATGACAGACATTGCCAAAAAGTGAGTTTGAATTAGACACACTATTGATTAAGTTATTAAGCAAGATTCAATAAAATGAAAAGGTGAATGAGAAAATAAAGATGACTAAAGCATTTTCAATATTAACTGTATAACTATAGCTATACACCAATCAGGCAAAACATTATGACTACTGACATGTGAAGTCAATAACATTGATTCTCTCTCCATCATAGCACCAACTGTGTGGGATATATTATGGAGCAAGTGAACATTTTGTTCTCAAAGTTGATGTGTTAGAAGCAGGAAAAATGGGCAAGCGTAAAGCTCTGAGTGAGTTTGCTGACGCCTGGGTCAGAGCATCTCCAAAACTGCAGCTCTTGTGGGGTGCTCCCAGTCTGCGGTGGTCCGTATCTATCAAAGGTGGTCCAAGGAAGGAACAGCTGTGAACCAGTGACATGGGTCATGGGTGGCCAAGGCTCATTGATGCACGCAGGGACTGAAGGCTGGCCCGTGTGGTCAGAGCCAACAGATGAGCTACTGTTGCTCAAATTGCCAAAAGAGTTAACACTGGTTCCGATAGAAGGTGTCAGAATACACAGTGCATCACAGTTTATTGTGTATTGGGCTGCATAGCCAGTCAGGGTGCCCAAGATGACCCCTGTCCACTGTCAAAATCGCCAACAGTGGGCACGTGATGAGCACCAGAACTGGACCGTGGGAGTGGAAGAAGGTGGCCCGGTCTGATGAATCATGTTTACTTTTCCATCACGTGGATGGCCAGGTGCGTGTGCATCACTTACCTGGGGAACACCTGGCACCAGGATGCACTGTGGGAAGAAGGCAAGCCGGCGGAGGCAGTGTGATGCTTTGGGAAATGTTCTGCTGGGAAACCTTAGGTCCTGCCATCAATGTGGATGTTACTTTGACACGCACCAACTACCTAAGCATTGTTGCAGACCAAGTACACCCTTTCATGGAAATAGTATTCCCTGATGACTGTGGCCTCTTTTAGCATGAAGCAAAAATGGTTCCGGAATAATTTGAGGAGCACAACAATGAGTTTGAGGTGTTGATTTGGCCTTCAAATTCAACAGATCTCAATCCAATTGAACATCTGTGGCCCCACCTTGTAGCTTACAGGACTTAAAGGATACTGTATGTCGCTAAGCATCTTGGTGCCAGATACCACAGCACATCTTCAGGGGTCCAGTTGAGTCCATGTCTTGACGGGTCAGGGGTGTTTTGGCAGCAAAAAGGACTAACACAATATTAGGCACCTGCTCATAATGTTATGCTTGATTGGTGCAAAAATGAATATAACAATATAATAATAATACATTAAAACTATATAGCGGCTAACAACCCAGCCCATTATGTTTAAATTATGTTTAACTAATTTTCAAATACAAGGGATTTTTAAAAACTTTTTTCTTTAACTTCATTAATATATCGCCAGTTCTTTTTGGAGTTATTGCACAAAAGGAACGAAGATCCAAGGTACCACAGGGTCTGAATAAAGTAAAACTTTAAGCATGATTTATGCCTGCAGTGAGGGTCTCCGTTGGAGAATTTGTATTATTAATGATTATTAATTACCTTTAATAAGACGTTTGCAGTATAACCCTCCACACTGACCTATGCTTCTATGTCTCTCTCAGGATTCACATGATCCAGATGGGATTAAAACTGTTTCATTATTGCTGGATGTTAGTGCTCCATTGCACAACCCTGTTGTATGTTATGTGTGTAAATAAGTGACCTCATAAAAGTAATTAATCCCAGTCATTACATCCCCACATATAAACCCATCTATCATACCCAAGACTTCATCTACAAAGAAAAATTGAACACTTATTACCTTTAAGAACTGCACAGCAGTCTAGCGACAGGTCACTAGTGTTTCATGTGTCAGACTGACATTTTCAATGCACAGCCCCAGGCAAGAGCTTAAAATAGAGTACCTGTGGCGCGGTGATTGCAGGAGAATGGATTAACTCAAAACAATGCACTAGTGTGAATCTTTTTTCATCAAAACTATGAGGCATGATCCACAGATGGAGAAGTTTTTATTGCTTTCTATCACCTCACAGACCTGCCACACAGGGAATCTGTGATTAGGATGAAATTCTAGAAAACTGAGCATAAATACGTCTTTACACGATTGTTTCAAATAAATAAGACACAGTCAAATCATTTCAACACCACCAAGACAAAAATGTGGCTTTAGGTTTTCCAATGCAAGTCTGTCTATAAAACTGAATAATATTTTGTCCAGACATCCATATTCTTGGATCTGACTTATGTCTGACATTGTTAGATTTTGCATACAGACTTTCATTTAAATTTATTACAATCCCTGTCAGAATGAATAGTAACTTTTCATCTAGTATTATAAGGTAAGTACATTTTTCATTTGTCTAATAAAAGCTTCACAGAGGTAATATTAGTAGGAATACCTTATGTTTAGTAGTAAATAGCACATCTTGCCGTGTTAACACACAAAACTAAAATGTGAACATGGAAAAAAACAACCTACAAATGATTTTCATATTAGCGTTGTCATTTGTCATGTTAATTTGCATGCTGATTAACATGACAGTAGACACTCAGGCAGAAGATCCACTGAAGGCAGTTTAGCATGAGGAAGATGTGAGCAAATCATTTCACAGAGGTGCATTGAAAAAGAAAGGAGGGGTTCAATAGTTTAAAGTATTAAAATTTATGCAAGTGAAGGTATCGTTTAACTGATGATTGCAGTGTTTTGCCAGATGAAAAAGTAACACAGTAGTAGATAGGTAAGTTTAGTTTTTACTTACTACAGCTAAACAAATGAGTATACAACCTTTATTTCTAAAAGAAAATTGAGTTTAAAACCCTTCTCACGTACAGGGCTTTAATAATCAGACCCCATCTTATCTTAAAGACTTCATAGTACTATAATACCTCAATAGAGCACTTCACTCTCAGACTGCTTTCTTACTTGCAGTTCCTAGGATACTTAACCTCCTAAGACCCTGCGTCCACATATGGGGGCATTATACTTTAGCTTTGCTGCACCTTATACTTCTGTCTGCTCAGTAGTGTTTTATACTTTGTTAAGCCATGTTGTCTTTGTTGTGTTATGCTATAAAATAAACCTATTGTCCCCAATTGAGGAACGTTTTTTTAAACAAAAGTATGTAACAACCATGTAACAAAATACAGCTTCCTGTTCGAAGAGGAAGTGTAATTTATATACATATCGGATCCATCTAATCACAAATATCTTGGAGGAATTAAAAATGCATGGCAAACAGTAGCTCAGGTTTCAGGAGGCTGTGAGTAGAATGGGAGGAAGAGCCTTCAGCTTTCACGTCCCTCTTCTGTAGAACCTGCTCCGTTTTTAAGATTAGGCTTAAAAGTGCTTGGCTGTTTTATTGTTAGTTTTTCTCTGTACAGTAATTATTATGGTCCTTATCTTACAATTTAAAGTGCCTTGAGGTGACTGCTTGCTGTGCTATATAAATAAAAATGTATTGATTTTTTCTGTGTGGAGTTTACATGTTCTACCTGTGTTTGCATGGGTTTTTTCCAGGTACCCCGGTTTCCTCCGACAGTCCAAAGACATGCACTTAGTGGGGTTAGGTTAACTGGTGATTCAAAATTGCCAATAGGTGTGAATGTGAGCGTGAATGGTTGTCTATCTCTCTGTGTTGGCCCTGCGACAGGCTGGCGACCTGTACAGGGTGTACCCTGCCTTTCCCCCTATGACAGCTGGGATAGGCTCCAGCCCCCTGTGACCCTAAACAGGATAATTGGAAGAGAATGGATGAATGAATGAAAGGTAGCTCCTAAGTCCCTGGCCTGTTTGCAAAGGAGCAAGCTTGTAAAAGTTGACACATCCACAATGCAATGAGCAAGAAGCAGCAGTGGCACTGCTATGGACGTGAACTGTTACATTTTTAGTGTGTGTGTCAGTGAATATGAATTTGTATTCATATTGCATTTTCAAGTTTTATAAGATGTGGCAATCATATTTTAATCCAAACCATGATATTTTTTATAAATTTCACTCAGCAGTGAAAAACTGTGACGTACATGACTCAAAACTGGGTTTCTATTAGTGATTTATAATTATTTAACTTACCAAAAGCTAAATATTTTTCACCACTGTTCTTTTAAAAATTGCTTACAACTAATTTCTTTTCGACATGTGCTGATCCAGTATTTGGATCAGATGTTGGTCCAATGCTGGCCAAAACACTGGATCAGATTGGATACTGATTCAATCAATTCACTTCAGTTAAGCCGTTCTCTGTTTGTTTTGCCACACAGCAGCAGGAGCTAGCATCAGATCTAACATGGCATGAAGGAAGCAGGAGAGGGACAGCAGTTTGGAAGTGCAGAGCTGTGAAAAACCTTCCTGATTTCTTTTCTTTCTTTTTTTTTTCTTTTGGATATTTTACATTTACATGTTTCAGATCATCAAACAAATTTTAATATTAAACAAGGAAAACTTGGGTATACACTAAATGCAGTTTTCAAATGATGATTTCATTTATTAAGGGGAAAAAGTTATTCAAACCCACTGAATTAACTGTGATTAACCATATTTTTTGGAAAGTTGAATTCAATTAAGCTATACCCCAGCCTGATGACTATCAAACTTGTTGAATTAAAAAAAAAAATCACTTAAAAAGAACCTGTCTGACAAAGTGAAGTAGGCTAAAAAATCTCAAAAAGCAACACATTGTGCTGCCAAGAGTGGCCCGACCAGTTATTAGGTTTACACGAAATTGTGACAAACATGATAAAATCAGGAAGGGGGCAAATACTTTTTCACAGCTGTGTATGCCACACTGCTACACCAACAGCTTTGGTTTGTATGTTTGCAAAGGTTTTTTACAGCAACTGCAAACAGTGGTTGAAGTGAAGCTGACGTGATTGAAAAGCTCCGGCAACCAGGATGCCTTCTCTCTCTCACTTGCTCGCTCATGTTCGGTCAGAATACTGAATGGTATCATAACGTGTTGCTGCCAACCGATTAAATCTGGTTTTGCTCCAGTCTCCTGTCAGCTACACAACTCTGCTAAAAGGAAAAACGAGAAACTGCTGTGACTGAAAATGATGACAATTTGCAGCCTAATGAGTCTCACTTTGATCTGAGATAAGACAAGTGCAAATAAATTACATGAAAAACCACAGCCAAGGTATCGGATCACAACCAGAAAAAGCTGGATTGGGCCATCCTATTTCGATCACCAAGGAAATCTACAGTCATTTATTAATAGTTTCTCTAACTATAATTGCTTTTTGAAATGAGAATGACATTTTATTAAGGTATGTGCAGGTTTGAGAAAATGGTGAATGATTCCAGAAAATTTGGAAATAAAAATACTTCCTGTTTGTATGTCTGCTTAAATTTTTTGGCAGCTGTAAAAAGCTAATCAGTGTTTATCTCTGCAGTGAACTGACAGCACTGGTCATGTGCAACATGGTTAAAAAAAAAATTAAACCCATGGAGAATGCACACTGACATATTTGAGCGAGTCTTTCCGCTGTGAGCACATTATATTTAATCTACTTAGAATTAATATGTAGAACTAAACTGGGACACAGTTAATGAGCCATAATTTTGTTCACTAATATCGTGAAAAGCTGAAAGCAATTTAAGGTCAATTTCGTGTTCTGTTTCCTTTAAAATGGGCTTACGATGCACAGTTTGACCTCTTCTTTGCACTTTGTGTATTAGCCTTCAATTAAAGAGACATAAAAAAGATACAAAAACTCTTAAACTGACTGTAAGAACAGGAAACCTGAGACCGTCTGCAACATCAATTACACAAGCATGGAGTTATAGTGACTATTTAGCTGTTGACACAACAATATCTTCATTACACTCTTTTAAATTTCTGTGCCAGTCACCAAGCTGATTTGTTTTACGTGTATTTTCGAAGTGATTCGGCTGACTGAGCTAAATATATTTATTTATTTAGTATGTTTTGCCAGGAGTACTGTGAAAACATTAGCTTTTGAGCCTAGGGCTGTTCTCTCCTTTCTGTAACCTATTCTGACCAGAGCCTCACAGCACTAGACTCTCAGCTTGCATGACATTCATCTGCTCAGATAAACATGCTGCACCATGTAAACCAGCAATGAGCACGGGATAGTATTAGGTGATGAACATGCTTCATCATTTACAAAAACTCAAATGCTATCATTTAGATTGAAAAAAAAATCGTATGCATTTTTATATATGCTCTAAAACAAATGAGCAAATCACTGTATGTCTGAGGTAAAATCTGAATACTTCTGTGCATAAAAGAAACAGCACTCAAACAGATATTCATTTTTCCTTTTTTTTTTTATCTGCATAGACTCTCAGAAAACCAAAAAAACAGGAGTAAATGGTGACCATGGCGAGGCTCAATATGGATACACGGAAAGGGTGAAAACATGCAGACAGAAATTTCGACCCTGCATTTACTGCTGTCAGTTCAGAGTTGCAGAGAATCTGCAAGGAACTCATGATATTGGATGACGAAGTTAAAAGCACACCATTTAGGAAATGTAATGGAGGTGAGATCCATGCAGAGTTCTACATGTGAGTGGAGCCTCCATCTCCTCCAGTATTTCCAATATATTTGCCTTTCTTAATGTTGTCTGACAGTTTCCTATGGTTCTTTTCCACTCTTAGGTTTCATGCAGCAATAACGCATCACTTTGCTGGCCCTTGTTAAAGGTGAGAATCTGAAGCCACTTCAAAATGCATTAATAACACATCCTGTCTTTAATAAATAGACCTTTCTTTTAAAAAAAGAAAAATAATGAAACAGCTAAACCACGGCATGATGAGTATGCAGCAGTGTTAGAATCGAATACTTGTGGGTGAGCTGACAGTGGTAGTTTTTTTTAGAATGGCTTTTCCAAATATGTTTCCAGCTGCATTAGACCTCATTCACACAAGCTTAAAGACCGGTCAGCAACCCTATAGCAACTTCTGGTTGCTCAGAAAAAAATGTGTATATGGTGGCTGTCGCTAGGTGAAAGTGGTCACTGAGAGGGGGCTGCACTAAAAACGTTATTGGAATGGCTGTGGTACGTAACTAGCAGATTGCCACAGTCACCTGTAGTTTGTATGGAAGATGTGTACTTGTCTGCCAACTGTTGCCATTCACGCTCCCGGCTTTAATGAAACATGAAAAAGTGTGATGCAAACACAGGGTACCGGGTGAAAAAGTACATATGGATGCCTTCCTTTATGTTGATATTATGATAAATGTAATTTATTAGAATAATCTCTATAGTGGTTTGAAGATGTGCTTTTTTTTTCATTTTAAGATATTTTATATAAATATGTAGATGAACAAAAGATTTAGCCATTTGAAGTAAAAGATGATGATTCAAAATTAATACCCAGTGGTTGGACAGTCACTGGGGCTGCAGTCATTAGTCAAAGAAAAGTGCTCCATCAATAGCCTTACAGCAGTAATCCATTATTTTTGGAAAGCGGGCCGCAGAACATGTTACCTGTGAAAAATGGTGTGTTTTAACAACAGCTGCATTTTCACAGCTTTAAATTCTCTAATGGAGACTACAAGGTCAAAATTATTTGACATCTACTTCCACTGAAGGTTTATTCCAAGTCAGCGCCGAACTAATCCACACCGTGTCAAAGAAGTACACAAAACAGGCCATGGGAAAATAATTAGGTTTGGGGGCAGTCTTGGATTTCCCTCATTCGACAATAAATCTTTCAGCCGCAGCAAGTGAATGATAAAAAACAGAAGTTGCAAATTCTAATGGTATATGTGCCGCTGCATTGTTGCTGTGCTTTGCTGGATGCTGAAATGGTTTCTAGCTTGAACACAGTAATGACTGATATATGTGCCAAAATGGCTTGCTGTCCTTTTCCTCCTCCAATTTAGGTTATAAAACAGAAGCAAGATAAAAGTATCCTGGAGCGTCAGGATACTCATTATTCCCACTTCTCTGCCTTTTTAGCATTCAACAGTTATCACATTCACAGTTACAAATCGGGTTCCCCTAGGTCATATCTTGAGTTTGAGATACGGGTATAGTAGTTCCCCTTTAAGCCCGCTCACCTTCCTTTTAGCCCGGAGCTGTCCGTGATAGTTATCAGATGAATCTCCGGGGATCTCACCTCCCCATAGTGTCAGCCCCACTATGGTGTAAGTAATGCCCATCACCACTAATGGCAGTACGTAGACCAGAATTGTTACTATGATATGATACCTAAGAAAAAAATGGAAAAATGTCAAAGAGGTGAATTCATTTTAAAATAATCATATGGAATTTACACATAGTATTTTAAAGGTACATACTGATTATGAATTCATTACCAGAAACATGTTCTGGCATACATACATTTTTTGGATGCTCTTTATCTTTGAATGCTTTCCTGTGTTTGTCTCTAAAAAAATTAATAAATAAATTAAAAAAAAATCATCTTTCTGGAATCCTCTTTTTATTCTCATGTTGCTAATGAACATGACCATAAACACCGCAACAGTGCTGCTAATGAACATTGCAAACATTTTTCACCAGATGTCCATTATAAGGTTTACATGTTTTGCAAATAATTGCAATCTCTTCACATTTTAAACAGACCCACCACTTTATAACTAGTCAGTTACAAGAATATTTCAAGACCACAAATAAAAGAAATTTTTTTTGGTGAGCTTAGCACAGGTAACGCTGACCTGGGAAACCCGTCGCCTATAGTGTTTCCAACAATACTGCTCTGCTCTACTTTGTTTAAATGTATTGAGCGATCTTTAAATTTTAAATATGTGTTTTATTACATTATTGCATTGTGCTAGTATTGTTTGTATAAATATGAACCACATTTGATCTCAGACAAATCAGGACAAACAGGTAAACATCTCTCACATGAAGGGGTCATCCGCCATGCGGGGCCAGGCCACATAGCAGAGCGTCCTGCGGGGGAGAGTTCGGATGGTTGAGAAATAGCAGAGAGGGAAAGCCAGAACTACAGCTAGGCTCCAGATACAAATGATGACCCCTGTGGTGACCTTCGCTGACAATCGTGGCTTCAGAGGATGGATGATGGCCATGTACCTACAGCAAAGAGATTACAAAGGGAATTCTGTGTTTATATTTAATTACCGGGATGCATTTCAGAGTTTTCAAGAGAAGCAGATCATTTATCTTGTTTTTTTTTCTTTATTCCAAATACTTTTTATAGATTGTGACATCTTAAACCAACCTAATAACTACAGGCTTAGGCTTTTTATCTTCCAATCAGTGGTCATTTTACACTCTTGATTTTAAGAAGCCTCAAGAGGTGAACATGAACAGTATTTCAGAAAAAGTTCCTTTATGTTATGAATATTTAAAAAAAAAAAAGTGAAACAGTGTGAAGTCTATTTGCTGTACGTGATAAAGAAAAAAAAATCTTACCTAAGCATTGAACTTTTGCAAGCTGCAAGAAAATGAAGTATAAATTTAAAGTAGAAAATGTCACTGATGTACAAGTGGAATTGACTGAATCATCCACTAATTCAACCTATGATTCAGTGACATTTTCCACATTAAAAATATACTTCGTTTTCTACAAGGCAGTCTTGTATAAGTCCAATTACATGGGGGGTGCTTAAATTTCAGGGAAGCTGATGGATGATTCATTTCTAGAATGCTGTGATGAGATTTTGTTTGACTGACACAGCAAAACACTGAAAACTGACAGGAGATTATCATTTTCATAAACTCAGCTCAGGATACTGAACAGTATTTTCAATAGGTGATCACAGGGGCTTAGAGCTGCTAATTCAGGCTTCATGGGACGGTAAAGAGTAGGCCATGTCCTATCACCCCAGTGACCACAACTCTCTGGGGGACGACGGCGAATTCACCAGTAATTGCTCGGAACTTACTGCTTCTCGCTGAACCTTGTTAGATGTCCAATCAAGTATGTGCAAGAGCAGCTGACGTATTTAATTTCCAACAACTCACATAATGTCAGCTGAATGAACGGACTTCTCGGCAATGAACAAACTTGAAAAAGTAGAATAAAATTACACACACACACACACACACACACACACACACACACACACACACACACACACACACACACACACACACACAC
>JAVDPK010000225.1:100570-123498 GCA_034780415.1 Cichlasoma orientale
ACACACACACACACACACACACACACACACACACACACACACACACACACACACACACACACACACACACACCTTTTTAGTATCTATCAAAACACACTTAGAGAGTTAGCAGAACTGGGCGTGACTTCGAAGTCTGTTGTGCCTGAAGCTCCACAGGACGGCTTTCGGACAGCATATTGTTTTGAAACCATGTCACAACGGTGTGACAATACCAAGTAAACACTCACTCAATCACAACCTGGTGTTTAACTGGCTGAGATTACCTTAGATGAGACTTCCAGAACAAAAAAAAAAAATGTGTAGAGCTAAATGTCAAGTGTGCTCTCAAAAGTCCTCATAGGAAAGAAAAATGCTTAATTATCCTGCAAACCTCACTTCACAGTGTCACAAAAGACTTATTATCAAATGTTATTAGTACTTCATGCTTAATAGTAGTGGTTTTCTATGCAATCCTTTTCTTCTTTTCTTTTTGTCACCTTTTATTTTTGAAATAGCATTTCATTTTCTATAATAAGGGCTACTTTCTTTTCTCTTCAGTAGTTCCAATTACAACTACACTGCTCAAAACAAGCAAACAAACAAAAAACATTAAAGGAACACTTTTAAATCAGCGTTTAGCAGTGTTGTTCCATCAGGATAAGGCAAACTGTGCTTATCTCTATTTGCCATTCTGTAAAAGTCACCGCACGCCACTGGAGTGTAGCATCAAGGCAATTTAACTTCTGAGATATTGATCTGGTCAGTTCAGTAGCAGAGGGGGTTGTTAATCAGTTTCAGCTGTTTTGGTGTTAATTAAATTAACAACAGGTGCACTAGAGGGGCAACAATGAGACAATCCCCAAAACTGGTTTTACAGATGGAGGCCACTGATATTTTTTCCCCTTCTCATCTTTTGTCAGTGTCTTTTCACTAGTTTTACTTTTGGCTAGGGTCAGTGTCACTACTGGCAGCATGAGGTGATGAGGTGATACCTGGACCCTACAGAGGTTGCACAGGTAGGCCAACTCCTCCAGGATGGCACATCAATATGTGCCATTACCAGAAGGTTTGCTGTGTTTCCCAGCACAGCCTCAAATACATTTCAGGAGACAGGCAGTTACTCTAGGAGAGCTGGACAGGGCCATAGAAGCTCCTTAACCCATCAGCAGGAGTGCTTTTTATTCCTTTGTGCAAGAAGGAACACTATGAACACTTCCTGAGCCTTACAAAAGGACCTCAAGCAGGCCACTGGTGTAAATGTCTCTGACCAAACAATCAGAAAGAGACTTCATGAGAGTGGCCTGGGTCCACTAGAGGACCCAAAGTCCTCTAGTGGGCCCTGTGCTCATTGCCCAATTGGCATTAGCCATAGAATACCAGAATTGGCAGGTTCACCAGTGGCACCCTGTGCTTTTCACAGATGAGAGCAGGTTCACTCTGAGCACCATGTAACAGATGTGAAATGATCTGGAGAAGCCGTGGAGAATGTTATGCTGCCTATGACATCATTCAGCATGACCAGTTTTGGTGGTGTGTCAGTGATGGTCTATCCATGGAGGGACGCACAGACCTCTACAGGCTAGGCAACGGTACCCTGACTGTCATTTGGTATCTGGATGAAATCCTTGGACCCATTGTCAGACTCTACACTGGTGCAGTGGGTGCTGGGTTCCTTCTGGTGCACGGCAATGCCGGCCTCATGTGGTGAGAGTATGCAGGCAGCTCCTTGAGGAGGAAGGAACTGATACCACTGACTGGCCCCCAACTCCTCTGGGATATTATGTTTCGGTCCATCTGACGCCGTCAGCTTGCACCTCAGACTGTTCAGGAGATCAGTAATGCCCTGGTCCAGATCTGGGAGGAGATCCCCCAGGACACCATGTGCCATCTCATTAGCAGCATGTCCCAACATTGTCAGGCATGCATACAAGCATGTGGTGGCCACACAAACCACTGTGTATAATTTTGAGTTGCTGCACAGACATTTTAGCAAAATGGACTAGCCTGCTGCATCATTTTTTCACTTTGATTTTCACTTTGAATGTCTTTGAATTCAGCCCTCTGTAGGTTAATTATCATTTTCTGCAAATTATGTGGCTTCCTTTTGTTCCTAGCACATTATCCAGTCCATATCGGTGTAGATATCCAGCATGATTTTTTTTTTTCCCATTGAGATCTGATGTGTTTTCAAAGTGCTCCTTTAAGTTTTTTGAGCAGCATGTTTTCAGAAAACAAAAAACACACACAAAAAACACACTGCATTGTACAGACACATTTTAAGAGATTCATTTTTATAATGGTAGTATCCCCCGAAATATAATTAAATAATTATGTAAGGTTTAAGAAGTGGTCAAATTGACCACAGTGTCAGTGTGAAGATGTCAGCAGTGTTACCTTTCGCACAGAAGCCTGTGTTTCCTTCTCTGCACTGCCCAAGGAAACACACTTGGCAGCTGAGAGACTCAGCAGGAAGGACACATTCACAGATGATCACGAACTGTGGCCTCATGCCATTTCAAGACATCAGAGCAGAGACAGCACCATACTGGGGTTACAAAAAGCATGACCGGAGGTTACATCTACATCATGTAGGTCATACCGATGTTCTCATTCTCAGTACACAGTTGACAAATTGAATGGACATTGCAGACCAAAAATGCAAAGGCATGTAAGTTGCTGAAGCCAAATTGAGTGTGGCCTGAGGAAATGCATTGTTCCATTTGGGCGTCAAGAAGAAGCACTGGAGGAGGAAAACACCTCAGACAATAATACAACACACTGTGACACGTGAACACTAGCTGCAGACACACACTGCACTTGCTTGCAGCTTCCACATGATTTTGCCTTTTCATTATGTTCAGCCTGTGGCTGCTTCTTTCATCAGTTTAATCCCTTTATTCAAACATTATGATGTATGATGGTCCACTGATCAGTTTCAAAGCCCTAGTGTTGACTGCATCCCCACATTGCTGGAAAGCAAAAGGGTAGTCAAAGAGAAATACTGCAGACGAACAAACTAAGAAAAGAGGCTGTGTGAAAGAGCAAAAAAGATAAAAGAGTTTAAGTGTATGTGACAGAAAGCAAGAGAGTCAGAGCGTGTAAAAGCATGAAGCAAAGGGTGATCTTTTCTAGGGTGTTGGCACAGATAGTTATTCACTGCAGCACGGACTCTTTGCAAAACAACTGCTTCGGTGCATGATTCACTTGCATGGAAATGTAAAAACACATCTAGGAAACAGGCCCAAGGTGTATAAGATGGCAGTCACCCTTCTGAGCAACTGCCTTTCCAAAACAATTATGCAAATCACAATCGGACTGCTCCACTGGGAATTGAAATAAAAGTATAACAGCATGGAGGGAGACCGAATGAAAAATGGACAAAGCCAAAGTTGACAACTGATGAATCAGATTAAACTGGTGAGGATTCCAAATGAGTTTCTATAAGGGAACAAGTTCGTACATCCGTTTGCACCACTCTTGCCAAACAAAGTTTGCCTTGAGGCAAGATATTAGAATGATTTAAGCCTTATGAAATCACAAGACTCACATTCCCACAACTGCTTTTTGAACCCGGGGAAGCTAAATGAAACGATCCGGATGAAAGTGTTTGGGTTGCAAGGTTATGTTTCATCCTGTGTTTATAAAATTCTGGATCTTCTTTGATGATTAAATTGTCTGCACTGAGATTGGATATATATTCTATTCCCATTGTTACATGAAGGTTCAAGAAATATTACAAGGATCCTATTGAGCATTTTTAAAAACATTCTCACACTGAATGTTTATTTATTCCAATACAGGGGGGAAATTAAAGAAACCGATTAAAAGGTTTTGTTAAACCTATAATAAAAATTTAATTAATTTACCTGCTGTCTTATAAAAGAGAAGTTGGCGTGAGGCGCATGTTGGGGACATGACACCATCTGTTGAATATTGCTTTTTGCGGCATTTCATAAACCCACCTGTCCACAGCTATTGCAGTCATTGAGTAGATGCTTGCAAACACGGATGTGACGGGGAAGAAATTGTGGAATTTGCAGTAGGCTTCACCGAAGTACCACTCCCCGTGAGCGGCGTAGATAAAGTTTATTAAAGTGTTGAAAGCAGCCATGGACGCATCCGAAAACGCCAGATTCAGCAGAAAGTAGTTGGTCACTGTCCTCATGCGCTTGTGGGCAAGAATGATCCAGATCACAATAAGGTTTCCAAACACCGCCACCGCCAGCACGAAGCTGTAGGCAACAGACCAGAGAGCGATGCGCCATGGCGGCTGGACAAACTGGTTGGTTTGGTTCGTCGTTATGTTGGATCCGTTGTATGAAACCGCCATCCTCTTCTCCTTTTTTCTCCCTGATGTTGTAAAGGTTTCGGCTGTTTCGCCAGTATGATTTAGGCGCACAGCTGGATTGGCCAAGAGGATTTGCGTAGCGGCGCCATAGCGCGCAACTTAAACACCCCTAAAAACGCACATCCTTTTCCAAGATCACCGGTTTTCGGATTCGGCACGCACTTCTGTGTATACAGCTAATAAAACGCAGTAAAACTGTTTATATAACAAGTATCCTTCAATGCCTTGATTGTGGTTATGAATGCCCAGCCTCTCCTCCAGCAGCAGGACGCCCGGCGCACTCAGTGACGCACAAGTGGCACAAAGTGAAAAAGATTGATTGATACTTGTGGCTGCTGTTTTACACTTCATGAATAACAGATGGTCCGCAGTCTCTCTCTCTCTCTCTCTCTCTCTCTGTCCGCGGTATATTATCAGGCTGTATTTAGTGTATATCTTTATCTACGCTGACCCGCCAGATCATCTTATTTGCTGCATTTTCAACGGAGCCACAAACAGGATATTACATTTCATTCAGAATGTCTCTCTCTCTCTAACATGTGTTGTTACAATTATGTCAGTGACTTCATAGCGATCAGTGCCATTTCCTAGTGTTGGGTTTACCAGTTATATTAAATATTGTGCTCATTATTATTATTATTATTATTATTATTATTATTATTATTATTATTATTATTATTATTATTATTATTATTATTATTGTTGTTGTTGTTGTTGTTGTTGTTGTTGAATATGCTTCAAAGTGTAATAGAGAGTCTGTGTTGTCTGTGGTGCTTAAATAATGCTCAGTTAGTACTAAGTGTGCCAAGAAAATATCCCCCACACCATTACAGCCTGGCTCATAGTAGGATGAATCCATGGCTTTCATGTTATTTATGCCAAATTCTGACCCTACTATCCAAATGTTGCAGCAGAAATCAAGACTAATTAGACCAGGCAATATTATTCCAGTGTTCTGTTGTCCAGTTTTGGTGAGCCCGTGGGAACTGTAGCCTCAGTTTCCCATTTTTAGGTGTCAGGAGTGACACCCAGTGTAGTCTTCTGCTTAGTCACTTACTGTAAATCACCTTTCTTCCACATTCTGATGCTCAGTTGAACTTCAGCAGGTCATCTTGACCATGTCGAGTTGCTGCCACGTGATCAGGTGAGCCTAACAAAATAGCCGGTGAGTTTATCTCACTGTTCAGTCATTTTTCCTCATTGAAACAAGGCGTTCCTAGTTATCCAATCACAGTCAAGTACATTTTCCTCAACCTGTGACTTTTAACTCAGTTCGATATGTGCATTCAAACAAAACAAAAGCCTTTTGTTTACTGACTCAGCACAATGTGTAATGCTGCATTTAAATGTGAGGCGACATTTATTAGACATTTTCACTCCACTCTGCACAATTACACTGCAATGACTGTAGCCTGGGTCTCCTAGGCGGTGTCATACAAATGCGAGATAATGAAACCTGACACAGAGGTGCTGTTTATAACGTCTGAAATTCATCTTAAGTGTTACCGAGACACGCAGGCACACACAAAGATGCAAATAATACAGCATACAGAATACAAACAAGCTCTACATGTGTAGACTGTTGTTACCCTGCATGTTGAAGCATAATGGTTTTACTCTCACTGTTAACATTGTGCACTTTGATGCCTATACAGTAACAAACTGTGTATAAGTAATTAATAGAGTTGTGTAACAAAACTTAAACTAATAGTAATTAAAAAAAATCGGTGAATCATTGCAAAATGTTCAAATGATTGACGATGTAGGCACTTAAAACAAGAGATTTCATGTTTTAGAGATTAGATCAGATCAGATCAGATTAGATTAGACTTCATTAATCCCTTCAGGATTCTGACAGGGAAATTAAAGATCCAGTAGCACTTTTTACATTATAGGCACACACGCAAGCACAGCAGTAGTCAGAAATAAACAAACAAGAGAATAAATAAATAAATAATAAACAAAGATGCAAGAAGACAGCAAGGTCATAAGGAAGATATAAAATGTCTAACAGTTGATGCGGTATTGCATATTGTCCAGTATTCCTTTATGTTGCATTGTGTTGTGGTCCAGCTCAGGCTGCTGCTATAAGAATGGGTCTATATAATGAGTATTTTGTTCTGCGTTGCAATCCTGCATACTAATGCTGACTAAATTAATATCGGATGTTTACATTTTGTTTAAGTTTTATTCCTGGCAAAACGTTAGCATTTATAATGTGTATGTGACTATAGGGCATAGTTATTCATTAATAATTATGCAACTATGATAATGAGCATTAGCGATAACTGTATTTTGTGTTATATCTCTGAAATGTGAAAAATAAACCTGTTTAGATCTTAATATAAGCAATATTAAAGCTAAATATATTCCCTAGACAGGCTTAGTCCACAGTTAAAAAGGAGAAGTAGCAGTGCTTTAAGTTTTAGAGGCATTCTGATGAGAATACTAACTTACTTTCTGAGGAAGGCTGCAAATAAATACTTTGATATTTAAAACATACTGCACACAATTAAGGAGGACTCGCAGGCTGTTTACAATTTGACACAGGCAAGAAAAGCTTTGGCTACAGGAAGAAATTGAACATTTTATTTGGCATTTATACAGACAGCAGAGGGTCATAATGTATACTGTGTTTATATTATTAAAGCAGCATATGAGTTGCATTAATAGCTGTCAGAAGACAGAAGATCCAAGTTGAAAAAAAACAAAACAACTTAATTTGTATGTGATGCACACCAAACTGAAATCAGCTCCTGTTTGTTCTCCCCTTGGACCACTTTGAGAATGGCTGCTTAATGAGCCGCTATGGGCTCATTGTTTGGCCACCGCTTCTTTGCTGTGGTGTTGTTGTAAGGCTTGATAGGCTTGATTGTCACTGGGAGGTTTGATTTTCTGACTTAAAATGTAATTTGTTTGGCGAGATAGAATACAGTAGCGCTTATGAATATATGAGCACAGCAGACGCGTAGCTCTTTTCACAGCTCTGTCTATGGTGCATCGGAACTCGGGTTAGGGTGCGGGACTATTTGTTTTGATCAATTCAAAATGTAACCGGGGACAGCAATTTATTTGCTAATGAAAGAGCATCGCTCCTCAATTATTTCCCAATTAGTCCTTATCTCAGACATTAACAGCTGAAAATTGAATTCCTAAGAAGAATATCATGTGAAGCACTTACTGTTTTACTTGCTGTAGTTCAGTTTTTATGGTCAAAGTGAGTGCGGCTACTGATCAACAACAGACTGCCACACACTAATCAATTGTTATCAGTGGTCACGCTTGCACTGCTGAAACATTTTGACACAAATTGAAAAACAAGGGAGTTCTCTCAATAGAAATGAGAAATAATGAGGTAGCCTGCATTAAATGCACTGTAGTTTGTTGCTATAGATATACATCTACCAGAGCAAGGATTAACTCTCTTTACTAAAACCAGCTGAAAAGCAATTACAGTACCTGCCAAGGTCTACTGCTGTCCTGCTTTGGATAATGGTGATGAAGGAGGTGATTCACTACAGTAAAGCATGTTTTCTGCATTAATGTTAGAATTCAGACAAAGAAATGTGATTCTCTTCTCTTCTCTTCTTTTCTCTTCTCTTCTCTTCTCTTCTCTTCTCTTCTCTTCTCTTCTCTTCTCTTCTCTTCTCTTCTCTTCTCTTCTCTTACACACACTACTTGCATTCTGTAAGATTTGTGGAAATGACCTGGGTGACATATTGGCAGGTCCTTTAAATGAGTGACTTTAATTTTAATGAGTGATTTTTTAAAAAACATTTTTATAATTTTTTAAGCTTTGAGGATCAAGAGCATAAGATAAATAGACAGAGTGATAGAAAAGGAATTCATATATGCCATTTTATTTATGTTAAAATAGAAAAAAAACATTGATCCATGTTATGAAGATGTCAGCAAAAATATTAATAGCTAGTTGAACTGAAGACAATTTAAATCATGTCTCAGACTATTCAGCCATCCAGTCTCTACAGCACGTAATTTTATAAAAATTATGACATAAAGAGCAGGCAGGAAGAGGGCTTTAGAGAGAAGCTAAAGCTAGGCTTTTTAATCAAAGCATGAAAAGTGGTGCTACATCAGAGACATTGTTACAGTTGTACACAGCTGAGGGGTAGGAACTGGTCAGCTGAAATACTGCAACCATCATGAAACACTCAGAAAACTTCTGACATACTCAGATTTCTGTTTGGTGGTTGTGAGCCATCCCCGATGAAGCTTTGGATTTCATCAGAGGCAGCAAAAGTACAGACATTCTGAAGTACAGATACTTGAGTTAAAAATTACCCTGGTAAATGTTGAAGTGCTGATTCAACTTCTTTACTCAAGCAAAAGTGAAGAAGTACAGGCTCTCTTTGGAGGATGTTTCTACCAGCTATTTTTGTGCAAAGCTAACTGAACCTCATGCTATATAAATGTAATAATAAAACAATATTATTACATTTATATAGCACACAAACTTTATGAGAAAAAGAAAGCGAATTTTTTAAAAAAAATGCTCTATTTGCTGTTACCTACATTGTAGTGGGTGACTCTGCTTCATCACCTAAACACAAAAATGAGTACAGCCAGGGGTTAAACTGGGATTCAGTAGGTGGGGGACCCTAAGATGGTGAATGAAAAACCATAACTTCACATCATGTACAGATCCAATATCTGATTAAAAAAATGTAAGCTTTAAATTTCCAGGTTATCAGATGTCCCTGAGCAGTCCTTACCTTTAAATCGAACCTCACTTCTTCCTCTCCTCCCCTCTTTTTTCAATCTTTCTCCATCTCCGAGTGAACTTCTCTCTCACTCTTTTCTCTCCCTGGAAACGCAGCAGCAGGACCTTCAGCTCACAGACACACTGTGTGACCAACTGCAGCCACTTTGTGTCTTTGCTGGTATTTGTTGAGCATTTAGAAAAGTTGCATTTGAAATGAAAGGTTACTGTTATGTTCACTCCTCTTCTAATATAAAAAATAGTCGGAAAAATAAATACTCAAATAAAGCAAAGATACCTGAAAAATGTACTTAAGTACAGTAAATAAATATTTGTACTTTGTTACTTCCCACTTCTATGATTTCATCCAGTATGACAAGCTATATGAGATACTGCAAACAGCTGCCATGCACGGGGGCACGCTCGCTCTTCTGCATGGTGTGGATTGCACAATAGTTGGGTTTACAATATGTTGCCTGAACATGGTGTAAGATGTAAAGTAAAAAGTTTGTTTCCATGAGCAAAGGGCTTGAATTCCGAAGTAAAATGAAGCAATACAGTGACGCATGTTCAGATCACAGTAGAGTCAAAAATACACCTCTTCTTGCTTCTGATATTGTTTTAAATTTCCACAGGAGATACTTCATAGCTACTAGGAAATATGCAGTGCATCCATCATATACACAAGCAACACTGAGCAGTTTTATGCTGAGGATAACCCTTTGCTCTTCACAGTCAAAGCTCAAACCTATAGGTGGAGACTATTTTTGTTTTGTGTAGCTCCTGAAACAAGCAGCAGACCCTGACCAAATCAGCCAATTTCAATTGCAAAGTTGTTTTTTCACCCCGCACAACCACATAATTAAGCCCACCATTCTTGTTGTTACAGTTTTGTAGCTTTGGCAACCCCATAGCTGACGCAAGGGTGATGAGAGAAGTAACAAGACGTTCATATTTAGAAAAAATAAAATTCCCATAGACTGTTTCTGCCTTTTTGTGCCTTTGCATAAACTACCATCTGCCAGGGAAACATTGAATGGGCTGGTCAGGTCAAAGTCTTCCCAGTGACATCTTCTTGGACAGGGGACCTCAGTTCACTTCCACCATCTGGAAAGGCTTCTGCTCTCCCTATCAGCCTCGAATTTTGATTCCATCTTTAGACCAGTGGTCAAGCAAAGATATCTAGTATCCTTTCGTATCTCTAAACTCCTATATGGGTTGAGCATACCTAGAACACCATGATGAGCTCTTCCACAGGTAAATCCATTTTGTCATTATGAGTCACCACCTTTAATTTCCTTGGAGAGAGAGAGAGAGAAAGCAGTGGCTGAGACCAGTGTAGCCACCGTGATATTTTGGATTCATTTAGAAGCTTTCAGCATATTGGCCACCTCCATTTTTTATTTTTTTTGTTAGTTTTGTTTTGGTGCATGAAGTTACCTTATACGGTTGGAAGGGTGGAGTTATTGGTACAGGCGCAGGCACACATATTTGACTAATTAGTGTTGAGTAGGTGACTAATAAAATACTAGAATTTTACTCACGAACTGGAGCACAAACTTCTTGGACAGCCTGCACCACACAGCAAGCCATACTATTAGTCAGATAATCCATTAAAAGGCACCAACAGCACAAACACAGAGAAGAGGTCCAGATTAAAAACTTGAAGTAATGGATGAGGCAGATGCAGCACCAGCTGCCTGTGTTAGGACTCTGTCAATCAAAGCTGGCCTAACTCAGTTATCCAGTTGAATAAGTTGTAAAAAAAGATTCTCTCCACTGAGAATTGTTAAGCGAGGGGAAACTCTCCATAGAAGCCAAAACTGTTGTGTGTACCAGCTATAAATAAGCTTTTTAATGCTGTAAAGTTGGGTTGGACATTTTAAGGCAGGAGTCTGTGGGGACTAAGTCTTTTTTGGAACCAGCCTCAACTGGCCCCTAAAGAGAATATAGTTTTGTCACTTCTGCATCGCCTTCATTTGTCAGCTCCGTAGGCTGCCTCTTGGTCAGTCCAGACCTACCCCCACCACTTCCTGGCACTGAGCTCCTATTGCTCTGTTCAGAGCTTCTGGACACTCCACCATTAAGTTTGGCTTTGAACTAAAGATTTGTCCTTAAGGAACAATGCCAAGAAACTGTCCCGTACATTTTTTTGTTTTGTTTTTTACTGTGGTTTGTAGCTGAGCTTCGCTCTACATTAGTCAAAAAATATCTGCTTGGCTGTCAATCAAAGTTTAATTATCTGCTCTGCTTATTGCTCGAAAACCCGTCTGCTCACCAGCCAGCCAAATCCCCCAGCTTCTCACCTTGCCACCCAACACTTTGAGCATCCCAGCTCAGCCAATACTGTTTTTCAGCTCAGCCAGTTAAAAACAGAGACTTGTGTTTGGCTTGTAGTGCCTTTGACACATTATAGAATCCAAAAGTGAATCCGCGTGACAATAAAGATGGACATGACTTCAAAAATCTTTGAACACACCTTTGTTTATTCGCTCTTACTGAAAGATGGCGTTTAGAAAATGCACTTTTAATTAAACACTAAATTGCTACCATCTGAAGTATAGTGCAATGAACCTGCTGTCGTCTCTTTATTAATCAGGACCAAGACACTGCTCTACTCGCAGAATTTACCTTGTTAATTAGAGAAGCGCAAGCAAATTAATGTCCTCTGTCTTACTCAGTAATTCTTGAGAGTTATCACAAATTTGTTGCTTTTCTTCTTGGTTTGGCTTTATCAGTGATTTACACATGAGAGCTCGCAAATGTGACTCTTTGCTGGTGCCACACATTCATCAGCACTGAGAGAACAGCACAAAGGATGATCAATAGTCACACGCTTGGCTGCTTTCACACTTTATTTAGGGAAGGGAATGTGTGGCATTTATTTTTGTTCTCTCTGATGTCTTACTTTGATCTAAAACGGTTCATTTACTTTCACAGGTGATGTGCAGCGGTAATAAAGTGAGTGAAAAAGAATTAGGTGCTTTTGATGTGAAACAAGACGTTTCTTTATGGCTTTTTTGAACAAAATCAGTGCTGTAAAGAAATGTCTACTCCTGGAAACAACTACATGGTATCCCACAAACTGCCTTCATTGTAAGACTCAATGTACAATTTCATTTTAGATATCCAGCTTTCCTATTTCACTAGAAGAAAAAAAAATGGCTACTAAGAATATCAATTTACTGACACCATTGGCTCCTCTTTTTGCCATAATCTCCACTGCAGTAGTAATATGTGAACACACTGAAATGGAAAATAAGCTCAATGACTCTACAAGAATGTTCTCGCTAAGGGAAATTATTTACATTGTGTAAGACTGACAAGCAAATTCTCTTAGCTGTTGAATAAAAAAGGACAATAATCACAAGAATTATATAGAAAATATTTAAAATGATGTGGAGCCAAATAGAGACAAATTTACCCATGATTCTTGACTTCAATTTGGATCCTTCCTTTAGATTTTACTTTCACTTGCTTCATGCACTGTTTATATTTAAGCACCAAGACTACTTGGTTAAGGCTGAACTAGTGTACCCAACCTGGGGGTTTGTCCAAAGACAAAAAATGAAAGTATCATCTGATATTTGGACTAAAGTCTATTCTGCATTTTTCAGATTTTTTTATTGTTAAATAATGCATACATTTTTCTCTTTATGACTCTTAAGTTAGTTTTAACAGCTTTAACACATATGCTGGTAAAGGGAAAACTCCCTCTTTGGTTGAACTCTGTATGATTTATGTCCTCACCATAACCTTTCTGTTTCCTGTAAACACCCTTGTTATCAGTTTATGGGTGTTGTAACTGTGTTGTGCAGGCCCACACGTGCACACACGTGCACACATACACTCTAATCGGCCACTCTGCTAGAAAGATCTGCTGAACTGTTTGTTAAAGGAGATGTCAATATCACCCACTGGCATGGCAGAAAGTCAAAGTATTTAGGCACATAGACATGGTCAAGACAGCTTGCTGAGGATCAAACCAAACTGTTTAATTTAATGATAGTATCAACATAGGAACATTTTTTATATTATTTTAACTTTATTACACATAGAGTGGCAACACCTTTTAAGGACAACTTAAAAGTAAGTGTTTCAGTCACTTTGTAGTGTTTCATATGTTGTGTTTTATATTATTGCTGACTCATTAAAGAACAAAGTCCATATCATTGTGATAAGCATTCTATTGTAGCTACATAAAAAGAGCTTGGTGTATTACAGAAATGATTCATTTTTTCTCTTCTTCTGTAACTTCCTCATCTTTCTCCTCTTCTTTGATGTCTTCATCCTTTCTTGCTTCATCTCCCGCTTCATCTGTTTTTTCCTCTTCCTCCTTTTCTTCATCTTCCTTTGTCACCTCACTTTTTTCCTCTTCTTCCACTTTTTCCTCTTCCTTCTTTTCTTCATCTTCCTTTGTCACCTCACTTTTTTCCTTTTCTTCCACTTTTTCCTCTTCCTTTTTCTCCCCATCCTCCTCTTTCTCTTCTTTTTTAACTTCTCCTTCTTCCTCATCTTCTTCTACCTCCTCTCCAGTTAAGCGCTCGAGATCTGCAATACGATGTCTCAGAGCTTTGTCTGCATTATTGTAATTTCCTAAGATCTTCTTTAGCTTGGCCTGCATCAGCTCCATAGTGCTGTACAATTTGTTGACCTTCTCCTCCAGCTCTTTTTGCTCAGGCTTGATGTTAGCTGGGTCTAAGTCGATCAGACCATCTTTCATCAGGATCTGCCGGCCCTTATCCTCAAGCATGCCTTTGGCATCTGGATATTCTACCAGTGATTCCATCAGGTCATCCTTGGAAAGGCAGAAGAGCTCTGAGTATCCAATGCTGCGAATGTTGGCTGTCCGCCTGTTACCTGCTTTGCTGCCTTTAATATTAAGAATACTAATCTCACCAAAATAGCTTCCACTTCCGAGTACAACAAACTGTGTCACACCATCATCAGCAACAACTGCCAGTTTTCCATCTTTGATAATATACATCTCACGGCCAATGTCGCCTTTCTTACAGATGTAATCTCCGGGGCTGAACACCTGTGGCCGGAGTTTGAGCACCAGCTCAATCAACAGGCCTGCCTCACAATCTGCAAAAATCCGAACTTTCTTTAGCGTATCCATGTGGACTTGGATGCCTATTTCTGCTTTTAGCTTGTCTGGAAGATACCTTAGCACCTCTCTTTCATCCTGTGCCTTGCCATTATTCCACAGATAGTCGAACCACTTAATGACTCGCAACTCTAGATCCTTACTAACCTTTCGAACCTGAAAATGAACAGAAAACAAGAGCATTAAAGTAATATTCAAAGACTAGATTACTGCACTACTCTAACTCTTTGTAAACTCTTTGATCCAGGTGTTTTAGTGAATGTTCATTTACCTGCATGTACTGCTTGATGTTGTCAATGCGGGCCTGGAACTGGGCTTGGGCTGCATTCATGTTGGAAATCATGGTGGCAATGTTTCCCACAATTGTGGCAAAGATCAGGACTCCAACTAAAAAGTCAGCAACATGGAAGAGAAATTCTGAGTCCAAAGCCGGTGGTGGGGTTTCTCCGATGGTGGTCAGAGTCAGTGTAGACCAGTACAGGCTAAAAGCATACTTCCTCATGGGCTGCCCAAAGTCAGGCTGCTCAGGGTCATCCAGAGCAGGGTAAACCCAGTCGTCTGCACCAAATCCAATTGATTTGGAAAAAGAGAAGTACAAGCAGGCATTCCAGTGGATGATAATGAGAATGTACATGATAAGGTTTACAATGCGGAAGATGTTTGTGTAATTTGTTTTAGTCTCCGTTCTGGTAAAGAACTCCATCATGCGGCCAATCCTCAGCAACTTGTTAATGCGGATTTCTGGATAGTCAATACCAAGAAGGAAGTAGAAGATGTCAGTGGGCAGCATAGAGACAACATCAAGACGAAACTGGAAGCTGTCGATGTATCGATCCAAAAGCAGCTTCTTATCTTTCACCAACAAGCCTTGTTCAAGGTAACCTGCAATTGAAAGAGGTACAGTGTTTTCAGGGACAGTGTACATTAATTAACATTGTAGTAAATGTACCAGAATTAGCCAAAAGGCTATTTTTCATCTGTTGTGGGATAATTTGCATTTAAATCCAATATGGAATTGTTCCCTTCTATTGCTATAATCACTATTTAACCCTATAGCGATGAGCGTGTCGTCTGGGACACAACTAATTTCAAACGTCCCACTGTTCGAGGACTTCCGGGAACAATTACCATAATAACCCTATGTTGGCTGTGAAGTGCATTTTCTCAGTTTTCAGAAACTGTTTGAATTTTTCCAACAGAATAAATAGTTGCGTAATTACAGTAATTCAAAGTGCATTTGATCAGCCGTCTCAGTGGTGATACGCTCGATGTTAACCAGCTGTTCCAGTAAGGGCAGGTCGCAAGTCACAGGTGCTTCAGCGGCGATCGCCCACTGTTACGGGGTTAAGGATCACTGTTCAAACTGTAATTATTAGCAGCAGAATGGGTAAAGTTATACTTTTACCTGTTCGGGTCCTGAAGAACATATCAGCCAGGTAGATAAGGTCAGCGGTGTAGTCCAGAATAATCCAGGAAATTATGTAGTCATGCTGCAGCTCCTCAAAACAAGCCCTGTTTGCGGGAGAAGATGACCACCAGCAGTGAGGATGTTTTATAAATTAGTACGAGTATCTTCACACTGTGTCCTGTTGTGTTACATAATCACGCTAATTGATACCAACAAAAAAGTACAGCAAACTTTACTGCATAAAATTCACGTTAAAACAGAGACCTTCCCACACTGTAAAAAAAACCCTGTAATTTAACAGAATTTATCCTATAAAATTTTACAGAATTTTCCTGTTATTTTAAAGTATGTGAAATATCAATAAAATCACAAAAAGAGACTGTGAAGTAATGTTTAATGTAAAATAATGTGTGAATTCACAAGATCTGTGAATAAACAGGATTTTTTTTCATGTTTTCACAGGAAATCTATTATTTTTCCACATTTTTTTCATGTTTTAAACAGAAAAATTGTGAAGAAAAAATTTTATTATTTACTTCCACTTCTCCATGGCTCGGTGCTGGGGCAGCAGCCTAAACAGAAAAGCCCAGACCACTCTCTCACCACCTCCTCCAATGCATCTCGGGGAACACAGAGGCGTTCAAAGCCAGCCTAAAGATATAATCTCTCCAACTCTGCCCTGGGGCCTCCCCAGGAGGCATCCTACTCAGATGCCGGAAGCACCTCAACTGGCTCAGTTTGAGGTCTGAAAAGTTACTAAATCTAGCAACAAATTCACTAAGTTCTTTCAGTCACTATCCAAAGCTCGTGACCATACACTGTTAAAAAAATTCAAATCACGGAAATATTCTGGGGTGCCAAAAAAAAAGAAAAGAAAAAAAATCTTAGAAAAGCAGAAATTTTCAGTTTCATTAAATCACATGATCACGAACTTTGGGTAGTGGCTGAAAGAACAAGATCATGCCTCCAGGGCGCTTCTTGGGTGAGGTGTTCTGGGCACGTCCAACTGGGAGGAGGCCCCCGGGGCAGACCCAGGACACACTGGAGAGATTATATCTCTTGACTGGCCTGGAAACGCTTCTGTGTCCCCCTGGATGAGCTCAAGGAGGTGGCTGGGGAGAGATCAGTCTGGGCTTCTCTGCTTAGGCTGCTGCCTCCACGACCCGGCTCCAGATAACTGGAAGAATGGAGTATGTAACATCTGGAAATACTAACAAACTGTCAAAACAGTTTACAGCCTGATCATGCCTGATCTCCTCTGAGCTTGGAAGCTATGCAGCGTCGAGCCTGGATAGTACTGGATGGGGGGACCAACGGGAGATAACACGTGCCGTTTTGCCTGACTACGTCATCACCTGCTGGCCGGAAAGGTGTAATTCAAGAACTACCAGCATGAGTTGGCAGGATTAAAACTTTTTCTTAGTTTTATCTTTTACGGAATGGAAAATTTGATTTTCTAACAGAACCCAGAATATTTCCGTGATTTCATGACACAGAAAATTTCAGCTTCTTTTTTTGGCACCCCAGCTGCCGGGACTTCATGAGACAGAAATAAAAAAAAGATTTTTTTTTCTGGTGCCTCAGTTGCCAGAATATTTTTGTGATTTTTTTTTAGTTTTTTAGTATATGGTAATTTCTCTGCACAAAACCAGGCAGCAGCTAAAACAGGTTTTAACCTGTCCACTTAAATAGGATATGAAAACCACTTGATGTCGCTAAATGAAATTGCGTAAATGTTTGACCTGCAGGGAAATTAATTTCTGAAAGAATACCCGATTTATAAAAGTCACCTGGCTATGATCATGGTCCAATTATACATGACTGGAAGTGTGATGATGAAGAGCCAGTTGTAATACAAATTCCCAGCTGGATTAATGACAAAAATTTCTCCTGGCCTATGAAGGAAGGAAAGAAAGAAAGTGTAAATTCAATAATTGAAATCATATAGCACATGAAATTTCTTTTGAGAAATTGAACTTACTTATCCTTATCCTTGTTCTTGTCCTTCTCTTTCTCTTTTTCCTTTTCCTTTTCTTTTTCTTTTTCTTTTTCTTTTTCTTTTTCTTTTTCTTTCTCTTTCTCTTTCTCCTTTTCTGTTTCTTTTGCTTTCTCTTCTTCCTTTTCCTTCTTCTCCTCCTTCTTTCTGTAATGTGCAGTTACACATTGAAGAATGCTGATACTGAGAGGTATTCCTTAATAACACAGTACCACTTCCTAAAAGGCTTAGAGATAAAGTAATTACTCTTTTTTCGCCTTCTTCTCTTTCTTCTCCTTCTTTTCCTTTTTCATTTTTTTCTTTTTTTCTCTGAAAAAATTATTAATGCAACACATTTAACACAATCACAGAAATCTAAAGAGGCCTTGTTTATCTTTTCATGTCTCCAAATTGTACTCACTCTTCATTGTTATTGTTGTTGTTTGTGTTGCCCACATGATGAGGATTTGATTGACGTGCACTTCTGGAACAAATGCAGCACATTCTATTAACTACAGAAAATCTTTGGATCTTTTTTCCTCACTATTACTTTTCATGTATTTACATGTAAGCTTTACTTACAGGCCATCATCACTGTACTCTTCGCTGTCATTGGAAAGTTGAGGTGCAACATTAGGTGTCAAGCTGAGGAGAGGATGGGTGGCTGTGGCCATGGCAGCAGACCTGTAGTATATGCTGCAAAAAAAAAATAAAAAATTAGGATGACAACTTTGAACTGGAATTAAAATGAAGTAGTCTTGCATAGTAAATTGTTTTGTTTTTTTTTTAGCACTGCACAATTAATGTATATTTTAAACAAAAACTAGAAACAGAAAGTATTTTGGCAGCTGATTAATAACCTAGTTTTAAAAGAAAAACTGAAAAACGTATCCGCTTTTTGATTTATTGTAGAAACTTTTCAATTTCACCATTTTATACTGCAGGATAATTACATTTGGCATCCATGTGCATATCTTAGAGATTTTGGATTAGATTTTTGGTTAGAAACAAGAGTAATACCACCTCCATGGAAGCAGAACTGTGTTGTCAAACCTATCTACTGCCATCATCTAAATTAATAACAACTGAATACAATCAATAAATAAATACACATACATACAGTACCAGTCAAAAGTTTGGACATGCTCACCAAATTTTGAATGGTACTGTACATAAAAAATAAATTATTTTCTTAGCTTCATCCACATCATGTACCATTTATAGCCATTGTTACTTTTGCATTTGTAGTTTCTCAGTTGGTAAACAAATTGTCTTACAAATTTGAAAGAATTATAAATGATGCAACAAAATAACTTACGGCATTGTGTGATTAAACTTACCTTTTCTAATCTATTATAATATGAAGTCCATTTCCCTTTACTCGTGTAGTTTTCTTGAGGCTAGACACTCACAGTATCCGCAGATTTATTGTATCATTAATCACTGAATGCTATTTAATAATGTGTAACAATATGTGGCTAGGCAAGTGACACCTGCAAGAACTGAGTCTAACTGTGTCATAGAGTCTCAGTGACCCTGACAGGGATTTGTGGATTAGAGTTGCCTGAGAAGAGGGGAGGCAAAGTCATTCATTCTCCCTGTTTTCCCACTCCAGCAGGAGACGAGATTCATATGAGTCAAGTTTCGACAAGCCTCAGTTAACCTCTTAGTCAGGATCCACAACGCTGAAAATCGTTATGTGTTGACACTGTTTTTTGAAATCTGCAACAGGCTATAATTTTCCTGATCATTTGCGGAACAGAGGATTTAGTCTGCTTGCACACACACACACACACACACACACTCCTCCTGCTCAGTCAGCACTCTCACCCATATCCTGCTTTGATCCTATTAGATCATGCCCGGTAGAACAGATTCCAGATCAGCCTTAAATGAATAATAATGACGAGAGTGAAATCAAAGCAGAACCTCTATCAGTGAATAATGTGTCCAGGAGTGTACTACGGAAATCCTGTGGTTCAGTGGCTCTCCCTGTTGGCTGATGTGGTGTTTGCACATAACCACAAATTTCACAGTTTGCATTTGAACTGAAGCACGTTTGTGGGAGTTTGATGTAATTTATTCTACATTGAATTGTTCTGGAATAGGCATAAATAGATGATTTTGGTGTGTAGATGTCACTGTTGAAACCTAGTGGGACACTTGACTAGAAAGAAAAAAAACTGTTACAGTAACAGTGACACAAACACGAAAAGACATGGCTACAGTACAGATAATACATTATTTTTTAGGACTTTAATGGTTTTGTACTGTAGAACATACAGCAAAAGAAGAAAACACAAGATAATTTCAACTATTTAAACAATGTGTTAATGAGTCACACTAAACTTTCAAGTACAGAATTGCAGAAAAAGAGAAAAAACACACACAAAAATCCTTTTACATCTGGACTGAAAACACACTGTAATTGATTCACTTTACAGTGTTAAAATATTTTTCCTCCTTTTTTTTTTTTAAATCTCTGTTTAACGACATAATCTGTGGCTGTTTTCAGCTATAGTTTTATGTGCTAACAGAGGAGGACGTTGGCTGGTGATGAGAGGCAGTCTACAGTGCAGTGGGATCTGCTGCTCCGCCTGTCATGATAGTCTCAGCAGCCAGTGCGGCTGCACCGAAATCAGTGGCACCGGCATCAACCTCAGCTGGGACGTCACCAGCAGGAAGTATATCAGCCGTGGCAGGGGCAGCTGGATCAACAGCCACCTCAGGGGCTGCTAGGGCACTGTCAACAGGAACTACATCAACTGGAGGCACGTCCACAGCAGCAGCATCAACTGGAGCAGCATCTACGGGGACGTCAGGGTTTGCCGTAGGCTCTGCCGCTTCAACCACGGCTGGGTCGGCCTCAGCTGCCTCCACTTCCTCGGCCTCCTCTACCTCATCAGAGTTTAGTGGGGCAGGTGATCCAGTTTTGGTGGCAGGGTTCCCATCCTGCACCGAGGAAATGGAAAAGATACTATATCATATATGTGTAAATAATAAATTATGAATTATGGCTGAATTCTTCTTAGCTGCTTCAGTTTCAGGGTTCCTCCCTGTGGCACTGTCATGTTTAACAAAGCTATTGTTTGCACTAATGTTCGAGCAAAATGTCTGCACTGTTGACTGAAAAAATGTGCAACACTTTAATTCTCTGGCTTCCCCCCCCCCCCCTCCAACTATAGTGCTGTGTTTATCTAGGAATGTGCCCTTTTTTGTACTAGCTGTTTTAACAGTGTTTGCACATAGCACCTACTAGTGTTTTCAATTTAGCTTCAATTTATTTATTTAGGTATCTGAGAAAATTGAGAAAAGCCTCAATTTATTCTACGAGGGGAGTGTGCTTGTTCTTCATGCATTACAAATTTTACCCAGTGTTTCTTTTTCAATCAAGCTGTCCTAAAACCATTTCTTTGTGGACAGAGAAGTAGTTGTTGTGAGTAAACATGATAAGGTTTTTGCAAATATTTCTCTAAACAGGGAGAAAAATGTCCACATGGATTTATCTCTGTTACTGTAAGTGTTAACTAACAATATGCAGTTCAGCATGAAATGGAAACGGCTGAGCACCTCTGTCTCATCCTCTGAAGCGTCTCCAACAGGGATGGGAGCTGGAGGGGGGACATCAGCTGGCCGTGGCAGTGCAGCATTGACCTGTATTAAAAGTATATAGCCTATATTATTATTAACAATAATAACTCAAACAGGAAAATTTGTAATATATGCAATTGTAATATATGTCATAGTGCTGTGCCACAGCAGCCCCAACTGGGACGGCCTAAAAGAACATAATTTTTTGTCAGTTCACAAATAACACATAAACTTCATGCCAAAAGTTTCTTGCTTTAAGTTTTCACAGAAATCCATTACTAAACTCCTGTTACAATCTAACAAGAATAAACTTACAGACGCATGAGCAGAGGGAAGGAAGGGATTTTGGACTATTCCCTGGAAAGAAACAATGACAAAAACAATTAAAACAAATTGATAATCATAAATGAGCATTCATGCAAGGACTATGTGAAGTTTTTAAACATCACTGAATCCCCACTACCTGCTGCTGGTACAGCCTATACAGCTCCATCCACCTCAGGGCTTCATTAGCATGCGCTGCAATCTGCAAATAAATACCAGACGTCTTCAGACATGTGCTGCAATTAAGCCAATTATGCCCTGCCTCTCAGACAGCTATCATACTGAACAACTGATGACATGACAAAAACATAGTCGTAGTCAGACAGACCCAAAGCTTAACAGTAAAGTTAAAAGGGCGTTCTTACCTCACCGCTTTCACTCGCTGGAGCCTTCAATTTAAGGAAGGGAAATGAACAAACAGCAGTTAGCTGTGACCTGACGTAAAGGACAACTGTGTTTCAAAAAGGGATCAGGTGGCAGATTGAAAAATACACAATATAAGACTTACAGGAGCAGCCAAGGTAGAGACCAAGAGGCACATGAAGAACACAAGCTGCTTCATTTTGACTGTTTCAGTAGAAAAACATGTAAAACATACAACACAGATTTTCATCTTCAGTTTCTTTGCTGAATGAGAGGAAATATTTTTCAAAATAAAGACAGAAGTGATTTTAAAAATTATAAAAAATATTTGTGAAGAAAACAATGTCTACCGAAAATAAGAAAATTGTTTCCATATGTAAATTCATTAAATCCATCTTACCTTGCTGTGCAGAGAAACCGTGAAGAAGTAGCTCCTCAGTAATTTGGAGAGCAGTCTACTTCATGTCCCATATGGATGCCATTTATATGCTGGAATAACCTGTAACAGCCAATCACATCCAGTAAAACATGTACCACTATGTGTTTGAAGAGTTTTTCTTACATGTCAAAAGTGAAAAAAGAGGTATCTAGGGTTGAGGCCCCTGTTGTTGTTAATTACATGCTATGCAAGTATGCTTAGCACACATGCCCACCTTCATTGCCCTAAAGCCAAACTTAAAAAAAAAAAAAAAATAGACACCATAAAGCAGACGTAAGCATGTAGTGATATGACAGAGAGTCACTTCTTAGTTTGACTTGAAAACAATAAAAAGGAAAATAAATAGCTTAAGTATCTGCAACATTTTATTATTAAAAATACTGTAAGTCCCAATGATAGCCACCGAAATGCTCATCTTCTAAAGTATGGCACCCGCTTGAACACAGGTTATAAGTGCATCTACTCAAGTACTGCACTTTTTTATGTTCGGGGGAGCTAATGTGTAAAAGGGGTACTTTTACTGGTGACCTTTTATGTGCATTTTGCTCATAATATATTTGTGTCTAAGAATTCTGAATGCAACAACTTGCAATGGGAGATAGATAGATAGATAGATAGATAGATAGATAGATAGATAGATAGATAGATAGATAGATAGATAGATAGATAGA
>JAVDPK010000225.1:163194-187686 GCA_034780415.1 Cichlasoma orientale
CTATTGTAATAAGTAAATATTAGTAATACCGGACTTTTGAACTTTCTACAGATGGACCAGGCACACGAACGCCTTGCCCGCTCACGAGAGGTCAGTGCTTTCTTTATCGCCATAATTAAATCACACATGAGCGTCACTCTCTGTAAAACTGGTTTTTGTTTGTTTCAGTCATTCCAGTGGCGCCCTGCTTATGGCAACAACTATTTGCTGCAGCTCCTTGCCCTCATACAAGCACTTGCTACAACTACAACAACAACTACTACAACAACTGCACCCACTACAACTCGTGCTCCCTAAAACCTGAGATGAAACCAAAGATCAACAAGTGATTTTAAACCAGCATTGCATTTCTGACATCAGCACAATGTTGTGTCAGCTTCTTATGCTTCCTTGAGAATGCACAGCTTTAGTTTTTCTCTTTTCCAGATTGATTCATGCCTTCTTAATCAGTGTTTCTACTCACTGTTTTCTTTAGTAGCTGCCAAATAAAGTTCATAAGTGAAAATCATGTAGACTCATGCAGACTTTTTTTTCACTACCACTTCTCTATTATACAGTTAGGTCCATAAGTTTTTTGACAATGACACAATTTTTGTAATTTTCCGTCTGTGCACTACAACAGTGAATTTTTAATCAAGATGTGATTGAAATGCAGACTTCCATCTTTATTTCAAGGAGTTTAAGAAAAGCATTGGATTCACTTTGATTTAAAGATTTTAAATTTTAATTGGCCCCATGTGTCAGATAGAAAAATCTGGATTCTTAAATTCCTCCTCTTGCAGGTTTTCCTCCTTCAAATCATCCAAAAAGGTGAGGTGTGTATGACATAAGATGAGGTCTCAATCTGAATCTGTCTTGTGCTGACAAAGGCCTCACAAGAGGCAGAAAAACTGTGAGTTTTTGTGCAATATTAAGGTGTTCAAACTGCGGGTCATTATTTTCATCTTTTTATATTGCTTTTTTGTGATACTCAGAATCTTCGCATCTCACCATTTTTATGCCACCTTTCCCTTTAGCTCTTGAAAGCAGTGATTACTGCTATAAGCAAATGCTATAAATCCTAATGTGTACCCATACCCAACTGAGGATGCAAATAGATAATTAATATTGCCAACAACAGGTGTGTTTGTGTGTGTGTGTGTGTGTGTGTGTGTGTGTGTGTGTGTGTGTGTGTGTGTGTGTGTGTGTGTGTGTGTGCGTGCGTGCGTGCTAGCGTGCGTGCGTGCGTGCGCGTGTGTGTGTGTGTCTTGCAGTGTTATCAGAATATCAGTGGGCTGAAGCTTGTTCAGAATTCTGCGGCTGGAGGGTTTTATATATCCTACAAAGGTGTTTTCAAAATCTTATATCAATGTGATATCTTAATCTTAAAAATCTTACTTGTATATAAACTGTCTTAAACTAGGTTACATACTGGCAGTCTGTCACTTCATGTCCTAACTTGCACGCTTTGGTCCTCCAATGCCAACCTGTTAGACACTGAATGTTGCTCCCAGAGGAACACTTTCATGTTTTCATGCCTCCAAACTTAGTAACAGCCTCTAAATATTAGGGCAGCACAGTCTACTATATTTTAAAGATACACTTATTTAATTTTGCATTTAACTAGTGTTCTTACTTAATAATGACAGCTAATTTGAGCAAAAAACATTTTTATAGGGCAACAGTACACATTTGTTATCATAGTGAAAAAGCAGATTAAGTATTTAATATCATATCGGCCTTGTTGTGGTGTGTTGGTTTTTACATAGTCTCTCTCCTTCTCTCTTTGTCTCTCTATCACAGGGTTTCATATTTTTAATAATAATAAAAGAATATGTTAGTTGTTTTAATATGACAGTGATTTCATTGCTAGTTTTTTTGTGTGTGTGTTTTTTGTTTAAAATTGTGACATGATCTAAAAAACAAATTCACAGATCCAGAAAAATAATTATTTTAAGAGAAAAAAAATAGAGTGCGCACATTTTCTATTCATGAAGTTTATTTAACAGATATTGCTGTGCATTCTCATTAAAATGTCACAAATGGACTACTCCAGTACATGCTGACTGAGTCACTGGTTAAATTTCAGATTTTAAGTAGTCGCAGCTGGGGCAGGGGTGGTTACAGCTCTTGTAGTTGTTGGAGCTGTAGTAGTTGTTGCAAAGCTGGCAAGTAGTAACTGTATGAGTTGCTGCAGCTGTTGATTGCTTAACCGTGACAGCTGATTGGCTTCCTGAAAAATTAACAAAAAACAAAATATTTATTGTCAAATGTAGACCAAATGTTAAATCTGACATCTAACTTAGATGTTTAGAAAGTTAACAAAACATACACAATATCCATCAAATCACAGTTGTCTGACTCCTAAAGCACTCGTGCATCAGAAGTAATTTCTTATCATAGAATGATTGCACTTCAAGAATATCAGAAGCATTTCTTGTTTTTACATATAGTGCAGCATTTTCCCAGTAGTTTTACAATTATTGACATTTATGTGTTTTGCATTGTAGAAAATAAGGAAAGCACTCACCCCTGACCCAGAGAAAGATCCAGAATCTGAGCGCACAAGTCGTTTGTGCGTCATATCCATCTGTAGAAAATCCACATGTTCAGTATGGGCTTGATTTTACTTTTTTACAGTACAAGTAATGATATATGAATGCATAAGTAGTGATAAATATGTACAGTAATGCCACACTTACAGGCTGAGCCAGAGTGAGGCTCAGGAGGCATCCAAGCACAAATAGTACCTTCAGCATGGTGTTAGTGATCATACCTGTTGAACAAAAATGGTAATAAAGATTTAAATCAAATAGAAAAATTTGTCTAAGTTAATAGAAGAAACACCATTTCACATATAATCATATCCTAGCAAAAAATATTGAGAACAAAGATTCATATAATTACATCAAATCTTACCAGAGCTGCAGCAAACTCACAGTAAAGGAGGTTGTTGTAGTGATGCTATGAATGCTGCGCTCTTCTTATATACATTTACTGGAGCACCGTTGTTAAGAAATCTTCCACCTCCACATTTCAAGGTGTGGCTAATGATCAAAGACAGAAATCCTCCCCAGACATACTGATCCTGTCAGCACCCGGACAGGATAAAAAACACTAATCCAGTTTAAATGTGACAGACAAATGCTATAAGAATTATAAATGGATGGGATTATTATGACCCAACCAGTGGATTAGTCATTAAACAACACACCCTAAAATTTTACAGTTTTGTTCATTGCACTGAAAATTGACAAAGCACAGAGTAATCTACTTGCAAATTGTTTTCAGAGGCTGTTTCAAATTAAACAGATACAATATGGACTCAAGGATGTTTAAAAAGGTATGCTCACAAAAATCAAATGTCAGGGCAAATATTTTAAAAAAAAAAGGTAATTTTTTTGGATTACCTGTGAATTAAGAATTTCTAGTTACATATGTCCATCTATCCATTTCTGTATGTAAATGAAAAATAAAAAGTCAGGTGGTAAACAAATACTGAAGTATGGCTATTATCGTTTATGAGACATTAGTTTTTTGCCTTTTGCTTATTTAAAGTATGCTGTGTGTAGTAAAATGTAATAATCTCAAGGACAATAATTTGTGTTCTTCTGTTTAAATCTGTTTCTTTATTGTCAGCATTTTTTTTTATTGTTGTTGTCATTTTTAAAAAATGTTAATAATGACCAAAATATTTTTTTTTAAAAATCATCATTATTATTATTATTAACTTTATCATATGGATATGTTGCACTTATATCATCACCTGTATCATAATACTAGTCCACTGACCTTAATGATTACAAATCAAGTTACAATAATGGCTTAGGTAGGCGACAGGCAACGCCCAGTTGTGCTTTCATTTCTGTCTGACTTCTTGTGTTTTAAGAAATGAGGTTAGTCAATTCAAATAGAAGTTTACACCATAAACGTACTTTGGGATCAGTAAACAACCAGTCAAATTGTAATTGTGACCAAAACCACTGATCAAAACCGCTGAGAAGACATTGGCAAGGCAACAATATGTAAAGTTCAGTAATTGCTGTTTTGTTTAATTTATTAAGTCCAAAACAGCAATTACTGTCAGAGTGACTGACTGATTAAGAAATATGTTTCCCAATATCAAATGTCTAATACAAGTGTCGAAACATGATGGGCATTAAATAATAGCTCAACAGAAAATTCCACCAGAACCGCTTGAAAAATAATTTTGCATTTTACTTTACTTGTTCTCATGTCCTTAGTGTGCTGGTGCTTGCTCTGAATATTAAAGAATATATGATATGACGCCATTAACTCTCCCTCAGCAGATTCCGAGCAGCCAGAAAATCAGACCAGCTGGGTGACTGTGAGGAGGAAGCACCCACTGAGGAGCAAACTCTGGTTATTGGCGACTCTGTTTTGAGAATCGTGAAGTTAGCAACATCAGCAACCATATTTGACTGTCTTCCAGGGGACAGAGCAGGCAACAAAGAAGAAAGATTGAAACTGCTGGCTAAATGGCTAAACTGCTGGTAAAATAATAATTCACATTGGCAGTAATGAGACCCAGATACGCCAATCGGAGGTCACTAAAGTTAATATTGAATTGGTGTGTAAAAACAATGTTGGAATCTGTAGTTGTCTTTGGACCTCTCGCTAATCAATCCAGGAGTGACATGTTATGCTGCATGTTTTCCTTTAATTGCTGGCTGTCTGAGTGGTGTCCAAAAAATAATGTGGGCTTTATAGACAACTGGGAAAGTTTCTGGGGATAACCTAACTTGTTATTGGTTTATTCTGCCTTACAGAGACCTGGTTACAGCAGGATGAATATATTGGTTTAAATGAATCAACACACCTGACACATACTAACTGTCAGAATGCTCAAAGCACAGGTCGAGATGGAGGAATATCAGCAATCTTCCACTCCAGCTTATTAATTAACCAAATACCCAGAGAAAGTTTTAATTCATATGAAAGCCTGACTCATATCCTTGTAAGCCTTAATTGGAAAACTCAAAAAACTGTTTTATTTGTTATTATATATCATCCACCTGGCTCTCAATCAGAGTTTGATTGAGTCTGATTTAGTGCTCAGTTCAGATAAAATAATTATAGTGGGTGATTTTAACCCCCATGTAGAAGCTGAAAATGACAGCCTGAACACTGCATTTCTCTTGAAATGTATATGAGCCCACCCACCACTTTAAGCACACTTTGAATCTTGTTCTGACAATTGGTATAGAAACTGAAGATTTAACTGTATTCCCCAAAAACCTTTCTCGGTCTTATCATTTCTTAATAACGTTTAAATTTACAATAATGAATTTCACACCATTGGGGAATAAATATCATTAGTGCTGTAACTAAGTTTAAGGATATAATTGCTCCATTATTATCTTCTTCAGTCCCATGTGCCAACACAGTGCGGAGCAGCTACCTAAACTCTACTCCCACAGAGGTAGATTTTCTCATCAGTAGTTTTACATCTTCTCTGCATAGGACTCTACAGTAGATACTGTGGCTTATCTGAACAAGAAAGCCTCAAATCAAAAGTGCTTTGCTCCCTGGTATAACTCACAAACATGCAGTTTAAAGTAGATAACCTGGAGAGGAAATGGCATCTCTCTAGTTTAGAAGATATTCGTTTAGCCTGGAAAAGGAGTTTGTTGCTCTATAAAAAATAAATAAATAAATAAACAGCTCTTCGTAAAGCTACGACATCTTACTATTCATCACTGATTGAAGAAAATAAGAACAATCCCAGGTTTCTTTTCAGCACTGTAGCCAGGCGAACAAAGACTCAGAGCTCTGTTGAGCAGAGTATTCCTTTAACCTTAACTAGTAATGACTTCATGATTTTCTTCCACAGGGTTCTGTGCTAGGACCAATTCTATTGACATTATACATGCTTCACTTAGGCAGTATTATTATCAAATGTCTTAAAGGCATAAAGGCCTGGATGACTTCTAATTTTCTAAATTCAGATAAAACTGAAGTTCTTGTACTCAGCCCTACAAATCTTAGCTGCATGGTGTCTAACCAGACACTCTGGATGGCATTACCTTGGCCTTGGTTCTCTTGTTCTCATGCAACCATTGAACAAGGCTTTCTGTTTATGTTTATGTTCAGCTTTTCAAACTCCAGTTGTCCTGTCCCAGACCTTAGACGAGACCCAGAGTCACAATTTACTAACTAATATTAGCTATGTTGCCTATTTTGCATTTTCCTTATATAAAAAGTTTGATTATTAAACATTAGAAAGTCTTAAAAGTAGATCACTTTTTGTGATATTTTTTAGGAAATTATTCCTGCAATTCAAGTCTTTATTTTTGCATACAACAATTACAATTCTGACACAAATTTGTATGGCAAAGTTCTTTATTTAACATGTTACAAAAGCAGTGAAAGAATTCCAGTAAGTTTCAGTCAGGCTGTGACCAAATAAAAGGTTATTAATTTTTTGCCTAATTATCTTGTTGCTGTTACGTCTATGGCTCAAACAGGAATGGGAAGTTACCCTGGCCCTGGAGAAATTAAAAAAGAAATATTATTGAAAATCATTATTATTGAAAATCAGATTTCCCAAATGACATCAATGACTGAATGTATGAATATGCATGTATGTGAAGCCTTTCAAGGTTGTCTGTACTTGTAATATCATACCTCATCAACCCCAGGGCCAGATGTGTCACCACGAGGGTCAGGAGGAACTGTACTAGGCTCTTTCTTTGTCCCCAGCGGCCATGTCTGTCATAGAGCCAAAGTAAAAACATGAAGCAGCTAAATAAAATGTTCTATTGGTTAATTTAGGAGAAATAAAGAACTGCAACAGAGAACACTCACTTCTTCTGTCTGTAGCTTCGGCTTGGAAGCCTGCTGAAATTAGATGATATCCATAAACATTAGATTACAAACTGTAAAAGTCACAACATAAACAGTAATTAAGTAGCAGCATGATTTTTTTTAAAATACTCACTAAACTGTCAGTAAATCGCAAGCATCACCTGCATAAAACTAGCAGGAAATGAGCACAGTCCTGAACAAATAAACTTACATAAGTGGCACTGATAAATAACCTACATGTGTGAAGTATCACTCAGCACTCAGGTGCCACTGTGGAGGCATAAATTCAGCGGTTACCTGCTACAGCAGACTGACAGTGTGGTCAGTATGGCAGACAGCTGTCGTTGCATAACAGTTAATGTAGCCACACAGTCATGATTCATCTGCAGCTATGTTATTATCATTAAGTTGTCTTTGAGTCATCGTTGTAGCAAAGATCTTAAACTTTAAAGTAGTACAGATGCTTGGTGCAGCATTTTTTGATCATTTTAGTTTGTTTCCTTAAGGGACATTTTTGCTGAATACATTTGTTGCACCAAGTTAATCAGGGTCATGTCTTATATCGGGTAAAAATATTGGTCCAGTGTGTCCTTAAATGCTTACAGGAACACTAGAAATACTAGAACACTAGAAAGCGGATTTTCATTCATCAAAATGTCATTGCTCTTAAAAATGAGATTCCTTCAGTTTGTTTTTGATCGTTTTATAAAAAGTTTGCAATACTCCAGCTTATTTTTCATGTCTGACCTGCAGGGGGAGCTGTGGTCTTTGTGTTGTTCTCGCCAGGTTCTGCTGGCCTTTGTTGGGCTGCAGCACTG
The DNA here is from genome assembly GCA_034780415.1 of Cichlasoma orientale. Taxonomy (NCBI): domain Eukaryota; kingdom Metazoa; phylum Chordata; class Actinopteri; order Cichliformes; family Cichlidae; genus Cichlasoma; species Cichlasoma orientale. The sequence continues at coordinate 170,820 of JAVDPK010000225.1, forward strand.
CATTATTCCTCTGCTGGGGATAGCCATAAGCTGGTACAAAGTAAGGGAAACTCTGTGGATGACAGAAACAATTTAAATGTCCACTGAAGATCTAAATAAATGTACTGACTTTTCAAAAGAGGGCAGGATGTTGGACTTCACACCTGATGCCTGCGAAGCTGAGGATATCCGTAAGATGGATACTGAAACTGTGTAAAAATATAAAAAAAAAAAAAAAAAAAAAAAAAAAGTTTTAAAGCAATTGCTAATTCATTACTTGTAAACTGCAAGTAAATTTTAGCACATCCAATCCAATATAAATCAGTGATAAAAAACAACAATGTGTTTTTAGGTTGCCATGTTCTACCTGCATAGGGTTTTGGGCCTGCTGAGGAACATTAGGATTGTTGGGGTCTTGTGGAGGTCCAAGCTGCTCTTGCTGGCCATTGGGGAGAAGCATAGGTGTCAGCTGGTTGCCCTGGTTGGGGACCAGTAGCTGGGGTAACTGGGGCCCAAAAGGACCCGCCACTTGAGGGTTTAAGTTCACCACCTGTGGGGTGAACAACACCTCAGGCTGTTGCTGCTGCTGCAGCACAAACTGTGGTAATAGTGAAGAGCCCTGCAGGAAGAGGGTATGGTCAGGTCAATCTGATTTTTTGAAAAAGCAGACTTTTTAACATTTTACTTTGGAAGGCACAGTACAGGGTAAGTCAGGGTAACAAAGAGCTGCATCGTGATTAGCATCTGTTAAGCAACACAGTGGTTTTGGAGCACAGTCTTTACCTGCGTTTGTCCCAGAGCTGCAAGAGCTAATCCATTCAGTCTCAGGATCTGAACACAAAAAGGGCAGAATTAGAATGACTAATGTTGTTTTAACTGTCCAACAAATAGAAATGTTTTAACGGCTCATTACCTCATTGCTATTGCTCGCAATAATTCCAATCTGAACCTGCAAAAGAAAGAGTGAAAAAACACTAAATGTGATGTTTAACAGGACACATTATGTTGATAATTTATAAAGCAATAACTTACCGGCAGCGCCAAGCTTGTCCTAAACAGACAAATCAACAGGAGAGCGGTTTGCAGCTTCATGACGTCCTGGAGTGTGTACAAGCAAACTCACTGAAATCACATAAGTTTACTGAGCATCATAGAACCCATACATTTCACAAAGACACAAAGACCATGTTCACAGACACGACAAGCACTCAAAGCTCATCTTACCGTTTCTCTGGTTCTGCTTTCTCTTTCTGAGTCTGCCTCCTGACCTTGTCCGCGTCCCTTTTAAATCCCTTCCATCTGACCTGATATAGTCCACTACCAGCCCGTCCAAACAATATGCGGTCAGTGTGACAGACATTTCTCATGGCAACAGGCTCAGACACTTACAACACAGAGCAGGTAAGTGTGTAATTAGGTGTAAGTCATGTCTCTAAATACCATGACACGGTCTGTTTCAAGTTGTTAAGAAGTGCCCAAATAATCTCAGTTTAAAACTTTATGCAAATATAGAAATGTACCAGAACTGCTTGTACAGGTCATCACTGTAGAATTTAGGTGTACAATATACACTTCATTTCTATGATCTCCCATAGTAAGTAAAGTTTATGTACCAGTGTTAAAGTGTAACACAACAGTGTGTAATTATTGTAATTTCAACAGGAATTTTTGCATGTCATGAAAAAAAAACAAAAAGCAAAAAGTGGGAGCTTATATTCAGACATTTGTCACATCATGCTCAGACTGATGTCTCACTGGCAAATCATTTGTACTAATGGTTGCGTGTACTCAGAGTTATGTTCAGGATTTTTTTTTTAAGCTTCAACGATCGACATGTTTTTGTCACACGGACTATGTGCAGCCTATTTTTTGATGCATTTATGTTTTTATGTTGTTGTGTTGAGTAATATTTTATTACAGTTGAAATACCATTGTCATGGCTGCGCTGTGCGGGAGGTGAAGTTGGACCCCAAAATGCAGGACTCACAGACTGAACTTAACCTTGAAGGGTGGTTTATTGAGTGGAATAACAGGAAACATAAAATACAAGATAAACCGGGCTGGACACGTGCCAGAACTAAATACAAAACTAAGTGGCAGCGAGACACACGGCAGGGAAACATAGACGATGACGCGACAGGGAACAGACACAGACTGAGGAACAGGCAACAGCTGAGGGGCACAGCTGAACGGAGACAAGGGGAAGCAAAACTAAACACAAAGTGCATGGGACAAGGGACTGTCAAAGTAAAACAGGAAACAACTAGACGGAGACAGAAACGCAGACTTGACACACCACACAGGAAATAACACAAGAGAAACACATAAGACCAGAGACATGACAGAGGGACAGGACAGACGCAGGGGAGACAGGAACAAAAGGGAACTAGGAAATCAATATGTAAATAACAATAACTAATAACAGGACAGGAAATAAGATGAATAAACAAAACCAAAACTGGGAACAAAAACGGAGAACTCAGTGAAAACACAAAACACTGGGCACGCCGCCCAGGACCATGACAACAATTAAGCTTGAAGTAGTTTTAATATGTGCCTAGTGCAAGTCATCCTCCAGTCCACATGTCAAAGTGTCCTTGAGAAAGATTCTGAACCCCAAATTGCCTCTGATGGACCCATTTCTGTGTGCACAGAATAAAAGTCTATGTGAATGGATTTAAAGTACTATATTAAAGCACTATGTAAATGCAGTCCAGTGCATTTACATGTCATAGGAGGAAAATCTTAAATGTCACTAATGGCTCTGTTTTATTCATTTGGCTGTGTGACTGTGAAACATCTTGCACCATCCTGGCACTCTGAGAGTGAAGCAGCACGTTTGAATTTAACCACCATTAGATTTAGCTGTGATTCTGCTACTCATCAGAATGGCAGCAACTGACTCAGACACTTTTTCATGCTGCACCAGCTCACATCTGGGAGTGCTGTAAGTTGTCTTTTAAGTTCTGGTTACTTGCTGATAGTGCAGAGACATAACATGTCTCCATCTCTGGTGAGTGGATGTAGGAGGGGTTACTGGAAATTCTATGAATAAGCGAGAGCAGAACTTCAGAAGTGGATGGCCGTGTTTGCTGTAACATGTGTGTTCACCCATTCCTCTTGATACCTGTATTATCACACACTTCACCTGCATCTCCTGGACAACTGTTTCTGCATAAAAGCAAACCTGGTCCGATCAGTAAATCCATAAAACTGGTTAAGTGGAATTAGTGGGAATTGGTTTGGTAGTTGTGTTTGTTGTTTCACATTTTATAGACAACCTCTTCGCTGTCAAGAATGAGTTGCAGTTTTATGAAACTTTTATCATATATGTCCTTTAGATGGCAGCGCAGATCCACTGCATGACTGATGATGTTCAGTTGTATTGGTGCGAAATCATACAAAATAAACATTTTTCTGTAGTATGATTACTTTTATTAGACAGTAAACACGGAATTTACTTTGACTGAAATACATTTCAAAATAAGTGGTACCACAGAATGAAAACCACTGTAACACACTTAAAATCAATTATAAAAATCAATTTATGAATTATCACAGTTAATGTTTAATGTTATGATATTCAATCTTTTTTGTCTGTGTAATTCAAAGCTAATGTTCCAGTAATGGCATCAGCTTAATTATCAGGACTATTAGCCTTGTCACAGGGCGCCATTGTTGTCGATGCAGACGGAGCTGGAACCTGAAGAAATAAGAAGGGAACAACAATCATTTGTCTAGCAGAATATGCTGTTCAGAAATTGTGAGTTTTCTGGGGAGTTTTGTGCTTGTAATTTTACACAGTCTCACCTGAGTATCCACAGTACTCTTCAAGGTGTTTACCGCTTTCAGAATCTGACGCTGGGGAGTCACAGTGTAACATTTAGCTGGTGCAGTTTTCATTCCTTTTTCACACAATCTATGAAACTACAAGTTCATTGTTTCCTACCCTGAATCTTAAGACTGGATCAGGCTGAACTGGAAGCTGCTGTGGTGCAGCAGCACCTGCGTTCCCCTAAACAAAAACAGCACATTTAACATTTTGGCAAACAGTAACCGCTGACACACTGATGCTGTACAAGAAAAGATCGATCACCATCAGAGGTTGTGGAGGAGGATTCATTGGTGCCATTTGGGGTACTCCCATGAAAGGAACCTGATAGTAAAGAAGAAAGACAGACGCTGCTCTTAAACCTGTAACAATATTACATAACTTTTGAGTTCTGTGTGCCACACTAACCGCATTGACTCCAGGGACAGGGTAGAAATTGGCGATGGGAGCCGGGACAACAAAAGCAGGAACTCGAGGAACAAACTGTGAGAGGGGAAAATGCCAATATCACTGTTATTTAAAATTACTGTAAAATAGCTGTGTTAAAATACAACATAGCTCTCTATGTTCCATTTCAAATCCAGTGGACTGACCTGAGCAAACTGGGGCTGCCCAGCGACACCTACTCCACCACCAGCTACAATGGGTGGGTTCAGACCACCAAGCAGCATCCCAGGGTTTCCTCCATTTAAGGCTCCTCCGTTCATGGCATTCATAGCGTTCATAGCATTTATAGCTGCTAGCAGCCTCGCAGTCTGCATGGAGCAGGGAAAGGTCTTATTGACTGTGGCCTGATTTGGATTATTGTGCAAAATATGTATAAATTCATAGTCCTATTATATCTTACCTTGCCTGCATTGACCTGAAATAAATTTAGACAAGACATTACATTAGTGTAGATAGATGGATAGATAGATGGATAGATAGATGGATAGATGGATTGATAGATTCTACTCACATAGCTGATGGTTGCTACAAACGCTGTGAAGAGGAGAAGCTTCATTCTGCACCTTGTATCCTGTAAAAACACAGACACCTTGCACTTTTTCACTGTTGCCTCAACTATTATGTGCCCAGAAAGCAGTAACAGTAACTCCCTGTATTCAAAGGGCCTTTTATCAGTCGCAGAGATTATTATGAGCCAATTACAGAGGAGAACACTGACTTGTTGACATGAAGTATTTGTCACCTGTGTGTCATAGGAACTTGCGATTTGGCACCTATGGTTTTCCATAATACGAGATTTAAAGAAATGTAATGCAGTGGGCTACCTGTTTTCAAAGAAACTTCAACCTATTCAGACATTGGCGTTGTTCTCGATAGAGCTGAGTGACCGCAGAAAAATTACAGAGTGATTCAGCGTCGCAGGATTGGTTTCTAGGGGTTTCTGGAAGCTCCTGACTTAAAACCAATATGGGCCATGTTAATGTTGTGGGTTGCGGTTATGAGAGACAAACAACTGACATCATCATCATCATCAAGCGCTTTTGTAGATCACACCATGAGAAAATGTGTGTGGTTAAATTTTATCAAAGATTTTACCTATACTGTGTCAAGCTACAGACTGTTTATGAGAAGACGTTTGAGATGCCGCGAAAACACCCGAGTATAAATGGCATCTTGTGATTTGATTCATGTCTAGAAGTATAAATGGCACGTTGCCTGCTGCTGTTTCATAATTAAAAGTTGAAATAAGTGCCCCAGACATGGCTGGATGCCTTACTGTAATTTGTGATGACTTTATAACAGTCCCAAACTTTTTATGTGCCCACCCACACACCATGCACTCGATGTATACAATCACTCACAGTGACTCTCGGAATATCGGTCCATCTTTAAAATTCTGACATTTAACAAGACGACAAAAACAGAAGCGTGTTTCATCAGAACATTTTCTCAACATTTTTGGAGCTATTACATACATTCCCCGTGTGGTTGGATGGTTGCTTTGTCACATAGTGAGGCAGTCTGGGAATGTTTTCCATGTGCTGACTCTGCAGCCGACAGCAGACCAGGTAAACACCCTCTGTGGAAGTCTGGTCTGGGGCTAATTACACACTGTCATGCACTTCCAATTAAGAAACTCTTTTTTTTTTTTTTTCTGTTTGCACTTTTAAAGGACAAATAGTTTTCTCTAATGCAAATATAATTGTCCGATTTATGTTTTTTTTTTTTATATATGTCACATGCTTTTTTCCACTTATAACGGGAATTTAGTGTTGATGTGGCTGATTTATGGTTTTCAAATCTTCAAATTAGACCCTCTGCAAGTATCTACAGTACAAGCAGCGTACTGTAAACAGAAGGTTGTGTATATTTTTATCTGCCTCTTATTCAGAAATAACAGCCATCAGAGGAGCCACACCCATCACATTGCTCAATTTATTCAGTGTTTTGTTCAAGGACACAGATTTATTTTGTGCAGCAGAAGTTCAATCATTTATTGGTCATTAGTTGCGATGATTTACAATACAATACAAAAAGTATGAAGAGGTATTAAAAGGAACCATAATCAGGATTTTGCAACAAATCTGTGAGAAATACATGGTCTCATTCCGCTTGCTTCTCCTCAGTCTCTACCCCAGAGCATTCTTCCTCATCTTCAGTTGCCACAGTCTTCATCAGTGGAGCTTGCATCCTCCTGAGGCGAGCTGCAACTGACCGTTGAAACCTCCCCCTGCCACTCGGCTTTGCGGCACCGCCAACACCACCAAAGGGTTGCTGGTTATTTTGCGCGACTACTGACATCAGCTGCACTTGGCCAGGGGTCATCATGGCGCCCTGAGGCACTCCACCGACATTTCCCTGTGGCAGCACCGCAAACACGTTGACTGGCCCACCTCCAGCTTGCTGAGTCGCCAGCCCCTGTAGTTTCATAGTGGCTCCTCCTGCTTGGCCCATAAGAAATGCGCCGCCTTGCTGGAGAACTGCAACTGGAATTAGTTGCTGCAGGGGAACTTGACCTACAGGGTTCCCAAGTGGCTGGATAAAGAATGAACTACCAACTTGGACTATTTGTGCCAAAAAGGGTTCACCGGTCAGTGGAACCCCATTTTGAGCACCAATGTTTGCACCTTTGGCAGCTCCTGGTCCTCCATTGTTGTTCACACCTCTATTGGCAAGTGCCTCAGCACTCCCTGAAGACACATCACTCTCCACCACAAGAGCCAGGCTCTGAAAAATAACCCACAGAATGCAGTACATGTTTTAGCTCACTGAAAGCAGCAGACGATCAGCAGGTGAGGAGCTGCTTCTTTCTTTACTTATATAGAAAGCGTCAGACTAGGTGATGACCAGAAAAGATCCAATCAGAACGCTTTATTTCAGAACAACGAGGTACTGCACTCACGATGACCAAGCAGCAGGCTATTTATTTATTTTTTTTGCTTTGTTGCCTTGCAGGAGGCCATTATTTAGGCTCTAGTGGCAAACCAAAATCAACCAGTTAACTACCAGTGACTTGCATTCTTAAAACCATTTTTGTTGAGCTCATACATTCATCTCACAAAGGAACACGAGCACACACACACAAAAAGAAAGAAAAAAAAAACAATATTTCAGGACATGATCTGACATCTACCAGGGACTTTTGTGGGGAGCTTTATTTCAGCACAAACATCAAGAAGCAACAGAGTTCACTGAAATGTTCTGAAATTGTGAAGTTCTTTGCTGTTCACAGACTTTAATTTGCACAATTTTGAAACACAATATCAGAAGACAAACATGTACACATTTGCTGCTAAGTTAGGCAACGCAGTTACTATTTTACACTTACTAGGATCAAACAGGGGTCTGCAGTTGTCTTCTATACCTTTGTGTTTTTAAAAAGTAATACTGCACTAAATCAATCTAACACAGAAACCACAGTTCTTTAAAGGCCTGCTACTACTGGGCACTGTATACTGTACAATGTCTCTTCTATTATTAAGCTGCAGTAAACTTTGCCCCAGTTTGGAATGCATTGGAGTAAAGATTTTGAATACAACTGGCAAAAAAAAAGTATCTACTTATTTCTTCTAATAAACGGTTCAAGCAGCTCAGTCTAAATTACAGATCAGTGATTTGTCCATGCTTAGCCTTACACAAAATGTCCTTTATAGCCAGAGGTAAAAATGGGTTTGTTCCATCTGTATTTTACAGAGTGTACAGTATCATTTTGAACAGACAAAATTTAAAGAGCCAGTTGTTAAAGCTACAGTGTTGGAGCAGCTTTTGAAATCTTATGCGGTAGATGAGGAACAAAGTGAAGCTCAGAAAAGCAGGTTGACATCCATGTCCTCTGCGGAGAGAAAAGTTACAAAGAGTTACAGTTTTCACCACAATTATTAACTAACAGCTTAAGAAAACATCAAATCCTGAACATGTTTTATAGCAGCATACTGGCTCTTCACCTGAAACCCCTACTAGCTTTGTGATTATATTGGCCCTGACTACAAATGTATTGTGCCACTTATGGGAAGGTTTCTCACAAATATAAGACATGATGCCGCTCTCACCATTCTTGATACCAAAACAGGAGATCCACTCCTTAAACGACACCTGTTTGTCTTTGTCGGCATCGCACTCCTCAAAGAAGCGAGAGGTGCAGTGCTCCATTGGCACCAGAGGGACCCTGAGAGGGGCCAGCTCTGAATGGGACAAAAACCTGTTAAAAAAAAAAAAAAAGAACAGTTTTTGATCATTGTGACCATATAGTATGTTCATCATGACTGAGTAATAATTTTGCTGACTTACTAGTCCAGAATTGGATTTTATATTATTGTTGCTGCAATTGTTGTTGCCTATTTAATTATTTATAATATAGCAGTGTCATGAGTGTCTCCATAGTGTAGTGGTTTATGCATTCACTTTACATGTGAAAGGTGCCTGGTTAGAGACCAGGAGGAGACACAAATCCCTTTGCGGTTGCAACAGGAAGGGCATCTGGTGCCCTATCTGCTGTGGAGACCCATCTTATAAGGGAGCAGCCAAATGAAGCTTCTTATATCTGTGTCAGGTGTGCTGTGGTTTTAAGAGCCTGTCAGTCATCTATGACATATATCTCTAGATATCAGTCTATAACCAATAATGCCTTTGTAAAAGATAATCCCACAACAATGCAGGAAAAGCCCCGGCTTACAATATGATAGGTTATCTAAAAGAAAGTGAATGGCTCACATTACAGCTAAAAACATATATATATGTATTTAGAAAGCACAGTATATGTATATGCATGTATGAAAATGTACCTATCAGATGGGTGTTGGTCCAGCTGAGCAAACTGCCAGTGTACTGGGTAGATGTACATGTTGTAGTTCTTCTCAAAGTCCTGAGCAAGGAGCTCAACAGAGTGGTCGCCTGCATGGAGGCGCCGCTCACTCTCGAAGATTTTCTTCACCTGAAGAATGCAGAAGACCGCACTTTAACTGGATTTGATCATTTTAACATAAACTATTTGTTAAAATATATATATATATTTGAGCGGTAAGTCTTACTCTGAAACGCTGTTTAGGAGTGAGGAAGCCAGGTGTCACGGAGTCATGTTCATAGAGCTGGAGCAGCACATTTTTAAGCCAATCCCTCATTCGAAGAGGAAACTGCACCAGCTCAGTGTCCACACATTGAGGTATCACTGAGTGAGAGAGAGAGGAATAAGCTGTGTCAAATAATTCTTCCTTCATTATACTAAATGATACAGTCTGCGGAGCGGCTAAGTACAGCCTCACATTTGCATGGCCCGGTGTAGTCTAGATGAAGTTTGTGTCCTTTCTTTGTGCCCTCCAGGTTGCATTTAGTAGCAAAGAGTTCACATGACGTGTCATACGTTTTGTTGTCTGTCCCACAAACCTAAAGGAAATGCAGAGAAGATACATTTTTAGTTGTTGTCCTGGAAACTACAGCCGGAAGGTTCCAAAGATGTCTTTCAGAGTTTTATAAAGACAGGACTTGTGCATTCAAGGACCCAATACAAGGATAAAATTCCAAATTTGTGGTTTACAGCTCACTTTCACCCCTACCATCAGACGCTTGGCCTTCTCACAACAAGCAGTCTGGGGCAAATAATATCATGAGAATACTGCTGGCTCACCATAACAGACAGGGTAGTTAGTGCTGATCTTAAAGAAAAGCACTTGGATTTGTCTTTCAATGAAGTCAAAATATCGTCTCCGAACAGTAACATCTGTACTTTGTTATTCTTCTCTTCACTAAACAATTTGAAAGCTGCACAAGGCTGCTGCTGCCCACGAGCAGATAAGGGAGTCTCAACCACAGAGCATAACATAAAATGATGTATGAGTATAAAATAAGCATAAATGACTAATTATCAGTGAAGGTGACATTTCTTTTATAGGAATCAACATGTGGTTTGTACTTACATGGTCAAACTCGTTCACACTGGGAGGGCATTCTGACGGCTCTTGACACACACAGCCTGGCTTATTGTCCGCATCGAGTTTGCATGTTTTTCCGCGTTTGCAGCGGAAGTTTTCACATGGATCTAGAAGAAAAGGCAAACGCTGATCGGATCGCTGACCTATAATTCACCTGATTTCTAGAAACAGTGATATAAATGATTTATTTTATACTGGCTTGTTTGATTTTTTTTTTTTTTTCTTACAGTGGAAGCCAATAAGCTACAATAAGGCCACATCATTCTCTACATTCCTTTGTCATCACAGTTGGTATAGTGATTAAATTCAACTTGATCTCTCTTATTCACTCCTTAAGCCTGCAGGGCTGTGTTTTGGTAGTGACTGTGAAGCACAGAGGCACTATTCATGCGGAAGTTTGAGCAAAATGATGCAGTCAGCAGATTCCCCTATGAGGCTGTTGGGACGCTGTATTAGTATATGGTGAATGCTGCTGCTGACCAGACACTCTGCAGTTCTCTACTCTAAGAACAACACATTATATGAATGACACAGTTTTAAATTTAAGAAAAAATACTTCCTTGAAGCCTTTAACCAGAATGCATCATATACATTATATAGTTTGAAAGTTTCTTCTATGTATACCAGTTTCAGTCTTGTGTTCAACTACAGATTTTCTCTGTCAACTTATAGAAATCGTCCATGTATTTGTCTGTGTTAATGGACCCAGAAAAACTAGTAACCCTGTCAGAGGAGGCTAACGAGGAAGCTTTCAATAAAAAATAATCAACAGCAATCACCAACCAGCAGGGGTTTCTGGGAGATGTATGCCTCCACCAAGTGAGGGCCTGGCCTTTGGGTACAGATCGACTGTGGCTCTGATCTGCACTGGATTCATACCTACTAAAGGACCCTGGGAAAGTAAAAAAAAAAAAATGTAAGGGTAACATCATGCGATGTATACAATCTTACTGCTACTACAGTGGGATCTGACTATAAACAGCTGATAAATGCTGCTAAATTGACAATCAACCTTAAAAGATTAAAGTTGTGAACTTTGTTATTTTAAAGTGGGAAGTGAGCATGCAGTGGGTTTTAAAAGCTTTAGAGCTGGTTTGTGACGTGTGACAAATCACTGATTTTTCTACACTCCACTGGTGCCTGGCAGATTCATTGGCTAGCTGGGTCATTAGCTTCCTATAGCTTCACAAAGCATTACGTCGGTGGTTATGGGAGAGGTAATACCCCCTTTTGCCACTTTCAGGTATTCACAGGTGATGTGCAGATGCAGTGTGCAGATTCTGTCCACTGTGACTTTCTTATCAAGGAAATTACCCGAACTTCAACTCAGTTCTCAAAACTGTTCACACGTGGGCTTATTTTGAAAAGGCAGAGGACTGGTTCCACACTAACACTGGGTTAGTGGAAAGGAGGTACCACAGAGTGGTGAAACCAAACCAAAGCAGTAAAGTTGTGGGCCAGTACAATCAACAGAAACACTTTGTATAACTGTGGGTAACTGAGTTTGGCCAGTAACTCTGTGTATTCAAGAGTACAGGCGACACCTTATATGTTCTCCTCAGCCTTTGTAATATTAAAACAATGATAATCCACTGTAGAGAAAGGAAATCTATAGATTACATAAGCATTACCCATTTTCCTGCCCTTCTCCTCTTTGCCTTTTGCACTGTATTATCAATGTTGCTGCCCTCAGACTCCTGAGGATCCTGTTGGCTCTGTTCCTGCTCAGGTTGTGTTTCGTCCCTGTGTGGAGAGTGCTTCCTTGCCCTTTTGTTTTTCTTTTGCTTCCTTGTTTTTCCCTTGGTGTGACTTCCACTGTCATTCTTGCTCTTCTCTTCCTCCTTTCCAGTCAGTCTGGCCCTCGAGTCAAGCTCTGCATCGCCCGTTGGTTCTTGATGGTCCAAATTTGCTTCAGGTTCTTTATTGGCACTTATGTCTTGGGTTGGGGAATCTTTGTCCTCGGTCTGATCAGGCATTTCCTCGCTGTGTGCTGCCTCTGTGTTTTGCATGCCTTGTTCATAGTCATCAGCAATATTGGCCAGCAATTTCTCACTGGTTTCTTTCTCTTTAACATCTGGGGTGCCTGTTTTTGAGAAAGGATTGGTGTTATCAGAGTGGGCTTTGACATTAGCTGATGTAGTCTGTAGAGGTTGTAGAAGGCTACTATCAGCAGCATAGTCAAGATCGACTGGAATCACTGATTCTGTGCTGCCATCTTCCTCTAGTAGAGCTTCACTGTCAGTGGGTTCTTTCTTCTTTTCTGAATGGTCCGTCTTCTGCGCCTTCTCTTCTGCTACATCTTCCACAGTGTCTTCCTTCACTTCTTCCTCATCCGGTAAATCTTTCTTCGTCTCTGAGTTACTGTCCAACTTCTTCTCCTGATCCTCAGTGATCTCCACAGCCTCACTAGACTCAACCTTGCCTTTGTCAGCCCCTACTTCTTCCTCCTCCAGCTCTCTTGCTTCAGCTTCGTCCTCTTCTTCAGCCTCTTTCTTCAGGAGGTCTGCCAGCTCTTCTTCGCTCAACAGAACTGCGCTGCTTTTGTCTCGCTTTTCGGCACCCTCTTCATCTTCCTTGTTAGCGTTGTCTTCAGAACTCAGTTCCTCATCTTCCTGCTCCTGGCTGCTGGCCTCAAATGTGACTAAAGTGGGTAAGATCTTTGGCTTGTTGGCTTCCTCTGTGATAGCATCCTTAAGCAGGAGAGAAGAAAAATATTTAGTGAAGGTGTAAAATTACACGATTCATTCAATATTAGAATTCAAAAGTGTAAAACATGCTGCAGTACCTTTTCTTTGGCTGTGTGCAAACTCTTACGCAATCCATGATGCTTTCCATGAGATTTACTTTTTACCTGGAGATAATTGGAAAAATGTGTAATATTTATCTGTACAGTGAACATAGCTGGCTTAAGATGGTCTTTGACAAATTTTACTTGTCAATTTAAGAATAATAACAATAACTTTGCTACTCACAGACAGAGCAAATGTTGCTGCCAGTAAGCAAAGGAACACTACGCAGGCCCTCATACCTGTAACATTAAAGGGAATCATTTAAGCACTGGACATAATTTTATTTTTTTTAAAAAAACAATTACATGTAAATTTTGATATTTTTAAATCACAGAAGAATTAAATTTCTGAGAAAATGATCACACAAAAGGCTAATAATGAGTTCATAAGCTATCAGTACATTACACTCTGGCTTCTCAGTTTTCACAAGAAAGATGTGAACTTGGCACATCTTTCAAAGTGGAAACAACCGAATGCATCTGTATGCTGCCGACACATTCATGGCAAGCAGAGTTGTGGGCCCAGCCTCCACTATCGCCAAGGTTACAGGCCTCTGATATGCGCCTGGCTCTCAAAAGTCACATTCAGAGCTAAAGTAAACACCGGAGGCCACCAGACTGGAAAAATTTGACTAAGTCCACAAACTTTTTTGTGTCTCTGGAGCCCAACAACACAGACATTACTGGGTCTGTCTGGTAACACAGCTCTCAGCACAGCTCTCAGACATGAAATTAATGCAGGCGGGAGGGTGTACACTTTGTGCAAAAATCAACCAGAGCAAGCAGTCACTATTTCTGCTTTAATTTAAAACTTACAAATGACACTACTATTAATCATATTACATGATTGCACACTATTTAATAAAAATCATAGATGCTATAAAAATATTTAGATATAAAGATTATGCACAACCTTGACTAAAAAATATATATTTGTCTAATATTATACTCACTAAATTGGTGGAAATATGGAGAGTAAATTAACTATTGCTATCACTTTGTACAAAAATAACATAGCAAGACATCGCTGTCAGAAGCTCACTAACATAAAGTTGTGACCTTCTCAATACTGGCTGCATAAGTGATCAAGCCACAGTCGCTGCATACAGCAAACCATAGTTTCACTGCAAACTAGTTAGTAAACACGATGAATCTCAAACACACTGTTTCGTTATTTATAAATTGCATTGCAAAGCACTATTTAACAGTGTTAGTATCAGTAATTAGGATTTTACCTGAGGCTGGCAGTTGCAAGAAAAATGAGTATCCCACACAAACACCCAGAGCGTGCCTGTGCTGAACTTGTGAAGATGTCCTTTTGTATTCAAGACAGTGCACACTCTGTCCACACAAACTGGCATCCAACATGTGCACACACATACATACACACACACACACACACACGCACACACAAAGTTTTTTCAGGGTCTAGAATGCCAATGCTAACTTTGGGAGGGCCTTTGGGCTACAGAGATAAAGAGAGAGGCGAACAAAGGATCCCACTCCCACGCTGAGCTTCTGTTGGGTGATCTACTCCAAAAAAATATGCAATGCCTGTTTCTCAAAAAAAAAAGAAGAAGAAGAGGCCCTCCAGAGCTCACAACCACATTTGACAGGTTTATTTTATTTATTTATTTTATTATTGAGGACAAGCTGTGTTCAAGAGAACACAGCATCTACAGCCATCTGTTAAACACTGTGGAGCCTCTGTCATGATTTGGGCTGTATTTCAGCCAGTGGTGTTGGAGATCTTGTCAAAATTGATGGCATTATGAACACAGTAAAGTGCATGAGCCACCGTGCAATACCATTTGGAAAGCATCAGGTTAATTTTCCAGCATGACAATGATCCCAAGCACCCTGTCAATGCAGTAAAAGCGTACCTGGATAGAAAAACACACATGAATGGATTGGCCTCCTAAGAGCCTGGACCTCAACATTATTGAAGCAATGTGGGATCTTCTTGACAGAGAACGGAACAAAAGACAGCCAACATCCAAAGAAGAGCTTTGAATGTCCTTCAGGGAGCCTGGAGAATTATTCCTGAAGACTACTTAAAAAAATTAGAAGACGTGCCTAAGGGAGTTCAGGCTGTGCTGAAGAATAAAGGTGGTCATCCCAAATTTTCACTTTCAAGCTCATTACAATTATACAACCCCTGTTTTTGCCTTTTATACCACATTTCCAGTTATGTTTTAATAAATTGCTGCACTTTCCTAGAAAATATCAAGAAGTGAGGGGTGGCTCAAGACTTTTGTACTGTACTGTACAAAAGTACAGAACTGTAAGTTTTTTATGTTTTAAGGAGCTGAGGTTATCTTCTGCTGAGAAGCAGTGCCAGAATAGAGCTCGACATGATGCTGATGCTGAGGGAAGGGCTTCATATTGACGGAAACCCAAAGAGAAAATAAAAAGTCTTTATCTGGAATAAAGTATTCTCTTTTTCTCATAACGTGTTCCGCCAATTGTGTCACTTTCTCTGTCAGCTCTATTCGTTCTTGATTACATCAGCCGAGCAAAAATACATCATACTTAAACTTCATATTTTCAAATCAGTTAGACAGAAAACCCCAAATCACTGATGAATAAACTCAATAAACAAACATTTCTTCCAAATGTGTAGTATTTCATTCATGTCTGTAATACAGCTGACAAAATAATGAATCAAACGTTTGAAAAATCATTAGAGCTTTCCGCAGACAGATAAGCCTCATACTGAACATAATTTCTGTTTATTGTTGTTTGTGAAAATTTGAAAAGTAGTATCTGCAGGTTGTTTATGGCAGAATGAGGCCAGTCCAAACCAGCATGACCACAGAACAGAAACAATACACAATATTGGCCACTAGGTGTCACAAAATCCCAAGTGTGTACTCTTGAAGCCACTAAACAAACTACAGTATGATGGGAGTCAATGGTTATAGGAGCAAGGACTTGATAAATAGCTTTCAGAAACAGCAGTTTTGCCTTAATTAACTGATATTCAAAGAATCCACACACCAGCTTTAAACACAATCAACCCGTCAATCAACACCATGATGCACTGACAAGAAGATGCCATCTGCTGAAGAAGCTTGAAGAAGTGATATGATCACAGTCAAAAATACGCAATGTAGTATGAATGTCATGATGTGATTTTTAGTAAAATCTGATTGGTTTCTGGTATCCATTACTAGCCTGTATTATTACTAGAGAATATTAACACACTGTTTCACCCCTAATTAGCTACTAATTCAAACATGTTTAGGCAAGAGGAATCAAAACAGAAGAAAATAATTGCACTGCACACAGTCTCAAGGGTCAGATTGGAGCACCACCTCTCTATTAACAGTCTGACAAATGCCTAGTTTCATAAAGAATATTAATACCACAGGTGCATCCAATGCCTGGCTGAAAAAGATAATTACATCATTAAACCTCGAGTAACCTTAGGGCGAACGTGCAGACACTGTTGACTGTCTGCGTATCACAACAAGCATCAATCATCGTCTCCTCCACTCCTCCCCTGTGGTTTTGGCGGATCGCTCTGGACTGGTGAACATTCAGTATAATTACAGGTTTCTTTTGCACAGCTGAAATCCAAGGGGAGGTTAAACAAGGAATTCTGTAATCTTATTTTGGGCCTGGCCATATAAGTATATCCAGGAAGCGATTATATCCCTCTGGGAGGAAATATATAGAAGCCTTTATTTGGGCTCCATACTGTACATGGCTGATGTTCCAAAAACAAGCACTATTTCCAGTAACATCATTTAGCAGTGAAGGCAAAATATGGTTTATTTTTGTTTTTATAGACTAAATTAATATTGTGCTTAGCAATAGTGCGTTTGTGTGTGTGTGTGTGTGTGTGTGTGTGTGTGTGTGTGTGTGTGTGTGTGTGTGTGTGTGTGTGTGTGT
>JAVDPK010000225.1:223455-235829 GCA_034780415.1 Cichlasoma orientale
AGATAGATAGATAGATAGATAGATAGATAGATAGATAGATAGATAGATAGATAGATAGATAGATAGATAGATAATCAAGCCAAGGAAAGCATCAGGGGAACATCCAAAAGCTTACCTGCTCATAAAGGTCAATAAGTATGTTGTCAGGCAACTTGAGAGATTCGATAGCCAGCAGGACTGAATCCCAGTGGCCTTTGTTTATATCTGCAATAAAGCTTTCGATGCTTTCCACTGTGTTGAGGGAGACAGTGGTTTCCTCCTGTAAAGTGGTCAACGTTCGGTAGAGGTTGTTCTCCTTGAGGTACTGCATTATCAGGCGGATCACACTACAGAGACAAAGGGCAAAAGATCACAGAAACAGCATCTTAGTTCAGATGCTGCTACACGTGGGCACAACCTTAGAAGGAAAGGGTCCCTAGGACAGCAAGAAAACAGTGATCCTGTCTCATGTGGACTTTTGTCCCACTTCAGAGCCATCTGCTGGGCATAATGCTGCTGGACATAATGCTGCTGGATGTAATGCTGTTGTATCCAAGCTTCTTCTCTGCTGCGACTCTATCATAACTATTCTGCTGGACATAAATTTTTATGGCTTTACTTGCACCAGTTGCACCTGCAGATTAAATTAACCTCACCCACTGATTCCACAAGCCTGATTTTTTTTGTTTGTTTGTTTGTTTTTTATTTACTAAATTTACTCCACTTTAAGCAACATTTAAATTTGAGATTCCTGCAATTTTCTATCCCCGCATTCCCCTACAGGAATGACTAACCAACAAAAACAACACACCCCCTTCTTTAACAGGGGGGCGGTGCGCATATTAGATCAACAGGCACATGTGGCGGAAGCAGCCCCTGACTGCAAAACAGCCTGAACCCCCTCACACATAGTATAGCTACAACCGTTTGAGCACTCTCACGTGCCAAATTGGCTATTTGTAGGCTACACCACACTGGCCACAATAAACAGGATATTAATAATATGGGAGGTTTCACAACAGACCGGACGTCACGCAGACAATAAACAACAGCGTAATTTCAAATACTCGTTTCAAAGGCTCAGTTTACGTGGATTTTTTTTCCGAATTAAAATGAGAAAGCTGTATTGAGCCCACAGATATAGACATACACACAAAATAATAATAATAATAATAATAATAATAATAATAATAATAATAATAATAATAATACAGTCATGAAATAAACGGTAAATGCATGACAGCAGAAAAACGCGACTCTAATATTTAAGAAAACCTCATTCTTTACACGTGAAGTCAAACAGGTGGTATGATCACTTTTTCTGCTTCATCAATGAGAAGTTAATGTTTACACACAAACAAATGAAAACAAAGAGCGCACTTACTCCGCGGGCTCCATCTCCACAGCCATGCTGATGTTGTCTCCTGCTGTTGCCGCACCGTACTGACGGTTGTGGCGGCTCAGCTCTGCTCTATAGCCACGTGAAAGACGTGTGCTGAGGACCACCCACTACACGTGCTTCTCCTGTGTCTCGCATTATTATTTATTTATTTAATTTTTTTTGGCGGCGGCGAGCAGCAGTCCCAAACCCTGCGACTGCCGCCGCCCCCTCCCCTCCCTGACGTAAGCCGACAGAAGAAAGACGTTTCGGAGCAC
This sequence comes from Cichlasoma orientale, assembly GCA_034780415.1. Classification (NCBI taxonomy): domain Eukaryota; kingdom Metazoa; phylum Chordata; class Actinopteri; order Cichliformes; family Cichlidae; genus Cichlasoma; species Cichlasoma orientale. Next base: position 225,091 of record JAVDPK010000225.1, read on the forward strand.
GTTTCGTGCAGGAGACGCGGCTGCGCTCCCAGATGCTGCAGCGGCAATAAGCCACATCCACAGCAGCAGCATCAGCACCACCGACAGCACCTCGTGGCTCAGAGCGTGCTCCTCTGTGGGGGCCAAAACATCACTCTGACCGTCCTCTAACGGAAACCACCTTTGTCCTACTCATCGGTATGCGCATGCAGAGCTGGGTGCGCATTATCCCCCTGAGACCAAAACGTTAAATTGACAGGTGCCCCCCCCCCCCCATATTCTCAAGAGGATATGAACATCTTTGAACTATCAGACCCTGTAGCCACATGTGGTGATTAACAACCGGGACTAGCTTTTCCTCTAATTACGCACTACGGTTATAAAGCTTTATTGGATTGTGGGTGTAAATCAGCAACATTTGCCACTTAAATGTTTATTTAAACAGCCGGCTTCTGCATATAGGCACATGTTACACAAATCTGCAAAACAAACCTGTTGGTGAGCCTCGTTAATCCATAATTGGGTGTTTACTGTCATCATGCGTCGTTAATTCTGCAGCGCATCGGGAAAACTAATGATCTCCCAGAGCCTGATTATCAAGCAAGCATCGATGCCAATTAAAAAAATAAAATAAAATTAATAATATTGAGGGGAGCGAAGCACATCAAGACTGTAGTCGATTTCTTGCCATGTAGGCTGTAGCATATAGCCTCATCAATGGTCACAATGGCATCAGTGATCTTTTGCAGGTCAGTGATGTCCCGTATCTTCGCTTGATGCACGATATCTTTAACATAACCCCACAGAAAGACGTCCAAGGGAGCGATATCTGGTGAACGACGTGGTCCTGGAATTGGGCCACCCCTTCCAATCCATTTTTATAGGGGTTCATTCAACAGTACCTCTGTCATCAATAGGATACATGAAATACACAAATATAATGTGATTAAAATCTCTGATAACTACCAAGTACATAGAACAAATCTGATTACGATATCTCATCAATTGCCTTTGTAATACATTTTTTAAAATTGTAAACTGACTTTATAGGCAAATAAAAGCAACTGTCGTTCATTGTGAGGCACTTGTCAATATTTATGTTATTTTGAGAACAGATCTGCGAGGCAAGAAAGCTCACCAATTATTAACGTAATAAATAAATCCCAAAATATGATTATAGGCTAATAATTAGAGTCAGGTATGAGCATTTAGCTACTATGACACAGACTACAACACTGTACTGTCTGCAGATGTTCACAGCTCTGTCAGAAGCAGCAGGAGTGCATGTAAAGGATGCTTTATTTGACCCTTGCGATGCGGAGGTTGATGCGGGCATCGGCATCAGTATTCATGGTGGATCACCTCTCAGAGGTCTGATGCACACAGCAAGCTGAACTTTGTTTTTCTCTGACCAGTGCTGGGGAGCGTTCTGAAGGAAATCTTTGTGACGCACTTAAAACGCAGAGCTGTGATGGCCGAGTGGTTAAGGCGTTGGAGTCGAAATCCAATGGGGATTCCCCGCGCAGGTTCAAATCCTGCTCACAGCGTTGATTCCCCCTTCATAGGGGGTGTGGCACTCTCCCAAAAGACCCTTTAACAATTCCGGTCGACTTTCATTATTGACAGCTGTTGATTATACTATAGTGATGAGAAAAGAAAAACTACAACAGTATTTAAGTTTACGAAGGTAAGTTCTCACACACCTTCGTGGTTAATACCGATTTGGCTATCGTGATTTAACAGATGGTTCATGTGCGTCTTATCACGTTCTCGTATCATCTTTGAAATACCGCGAGGTTGAGGAGACCAGTGTTCTTAACAGGTGGGCCCTAATTGGCTCTCCCACGCTATTTGAGCGGAGGTTTTCTCCCTCATTGTTTGTGTCCTTTAGTCTTTACGCTGAATATGTAAAGAGTTTGAGAAAGTTTTCATTTTAATTGTGTTGCTCATGTTTCTCTTTCATCAAAGTGGACAAAATATGCCCATGAACAACAACCAGGTGAGTATAATCGAGGACTGGTCCCGTAGTCCTCACCTTTATTCAAACATCTAAATTTAGTCTTGTGGTGATGCGGTCATTTGACACATGAACGCTAAAGAAACTGAGGCATTTCAGAGTGGACTGGATACAGTGTGTCTGGGCTTGACGTTTTCGTCTCTCTGCTGTCTCTTTGCAGAAGGTACCTAGTGCAGCTGCCAGGCTGGCGAAGCTGCCTGTAGTTAGTTCAGCTTGTGCCAAACTATCAGTCTTGTACACTGACACAAAATCCAGGCATCCCGGCCTGAAGTCGGCGTGTGAAGTGCTGGAGAGCAGTGTGACAGCTTTAGGCACAGCAGCCTGTTACAGAGCTTCACCTGTCATTGTTAAACTGAAGCCCCAGAGTAAGTATCTGCTGGTAGGATTGTGCTCACAATAACGTAATCTCATTAGCGCAGCTGGTTATCTGTATCTTTGAACGACTTTAATCTACACAGAAAATGGTGTGAACACCCTCTACTACAACATCCCAGATCTCGATGTAATGCAGTGGATTTGGAGTCGCATTTAATCTCTAATGTACATTTTTATTAGGATTTCTGTCACAGGATGAGATTTCTAAAATCTGGTTTGGAGTTGGAGAAATTTGAAGGCTGAAGAGCTCAGATATTTTAACACATACACTCGCTCACCTTAATCCTTCATAGCATAGAAATGCCGAAACCATTTCTCAGAGATTTTGGTCCATGACAGCATCCTGTGGCTCCTGCAGATTTGTCAGCAGCACATCCTTGATGCAAGTCACCCATTTTGCCACATCCCAAAGGTGCTCTGTGGATTGCGATCTTGCAGCTGTTGAGGCCATTTGAGTGCAGTGAACTCACTGTCATGTACAAGAAACTAGTTTGGTGTGTTTTGAGCTTTGTGACATGGTGCTTTATCCTGTTAGAAGCAGGAAAGATTGGAAGCCTATGGCTATAAAGGGATGGAAATGATCAGCAGCAGTGCTCGGGTAGGTTGTGATGTTTAAACGTTGCACAATTGGTACTAAGCAGCCCAAAGTGTGCTAAAGTTGTGGTGGAATTCCCCCAATTCCAGCACAATACCAGCTGCACCCCAAATTATTGATATAAAGCAGAATGGAGCCATGCTTTCATGTTGTTTAGGCCAAATTCTGATCTTACCATCTGAACATTGCAGCAGAAGTCAACATTTTAGCAATCTTCTGAAGCCCATCTGTTTCCAGGTTCAACATGTCGTATATTTCAGAGATCCTCTTCTCCATACATTAGCTGTAACAAGTGGTTATTAGAGTTACTGTTCCCTTCTCAGCTCAAAGCAGTTCGGCCATTTTTGGACCATTCTCTGTAAACCCTAGAGATGGGTTTTGTAGTTTAAAATCCCAGTAGATCAGCAGTTTCTGAAATACTCAGAGGAGCTTGCCTGGCACCGACAACCACACCATGTTCAAAGTCACTTAAATTGCCTTTCTTTCCAATGATTTGGATGGGTGAGTGAATACCTTTGTCAATATAGTGTATCTGTGCAGCATCAGCACACACATTATTACATTAAAGACAACTGAAATGCCATTGTTTATTGGTTTTTGGATAAACACTAACTGTATTCACTGGCATGTTTCCACAGTAAATTATATTGCATGCAAGAGTCTTGACTGGCTGGAGGCTTCATTCCCTGTAATTCTGTCACCCACAGAGCAGGTAACATTTCCTTTTCTTCTTCCTTTATAAGAGATTTTTAAAAAAAAAAAAAGTTTACAAAGCTTTAAATGGTAAGTGAAATGATTTATTTTCTGATTAATTTTCCTCACTCAGATTGTTACCACTGCCAAAAACAAAATGCATGAGATTGAGGCTGGAATGAGCACTGCAGCCAATGGAACCGTGGACTGTGTACGCCACGCAGTCACCTGGGTGACGAGCACGATGAATGACGGCGCCAGCGGCTCAGTTGTGGAGACGGTCATCAATGCGGCCACTGTGGGACTGGATACAGCTCTGAGCTTGTCAGAGGCTCTGGTGGACAAAGTGCTTCCCCCCACTCAAGAAGGTGGCTCACGAATATAATTGTTTTGTGTGAAATGAAAGTTCTATTTTAGAAATGATTCTTTTTCTTCCATCTTTAGAAAAAGCCCACTTGATGGAAGGTTTTGAAGCGGTCACGTTCAGGGCCCGTTACCCTGAGCGATTGTGCTCACTCAGTGCTAAAGTGTGTAGGAGGATTTACCACGATGTTGAGTCCAAGATTCAAGCTGTTCAGGTGTGTTGAGAGTTGCTCCTAATATGTTTTTAAGGCCAAAACTATATAGAAAGTTTAATTCAACACTGCTGTCAGTGAGATATTCTGAGTCTGTATTTGGAACACATTTCTGCATTTTAAATGTGCTTTGTTTTAAAATGGCTGTAGATGGCTTGTTCTGCAGTGGCCTTTCAATTCTGCGTGTGTCAGTACCATTTTTACAAAATACTACAATGATGTAAACCTGAACATAAATTATTTAAAACAGTGGCACCATTATTCTTTCTTATTCCTCACACTTGGATCCTTTTACTCAACAGGTCATGGGGAGTTTATCCAGGCCTTCAGCTCTGGTTCAGAACCTGCAGACCAGCTGGCCGGCCCTGGTCTGGAGAGTCCAGAGGCTGCCTCAGTACCTGCAGAATCAGGTGTTCTCTGGGTTTTTCTTTTTTATTCAGATGTACAACTTAAATTCCCAGCCAACCCAGAAGAAGCGGTCTAAAGTCAGAAGTTGTCTGGGTGGCGCCATACCAGCTACATCTGCTTTCCAAAAGGGGAGGGCTACCAAGACATCTGGTTTTGGCAATGGATCCAACACTAAGGAATATGGGCGTCGTTGATGTAATTTCCTCTATTTGATATACATTTGAGCTGAATTTGTCACATTACTGGTCTAAAATAAATGTCTGAAGATTCATAAACTTTGATTTTTCTTCTTTTGGTTATGTAGCTTCTCAGCAAAATAATAAAAATTAATTGCTTAACTTCAAAAGCTGCCACTAATCTATATGACTATTAGTATATATGCCCATTAAATATTAAGGCATCTTACTGGGGTGGAGTGAGGCAACAATTCAGGCCAGGACTTCTTCCCAGGCCGCTGTTCATGCAAACCAGCAGACTGCTAACTTTGAAACACTGCTGGGAGGTAGTCAAATATGACTTTCAACACTCTTTAAGTAAATGCAATAACAGGAAGCTGAAGTTTATGTGCAACAGTATTTGTTCTGTTATTTCAGCTGTTCTATCTGGTAACAGTCTGAGTTTCAGTAGGGATGTAACCATAGGTTGTCACATTAGACATATCCATATGAAGTTCCCTCATTAAAGTTCTTATATCTGACAGTCTTGGAAATTTCAAGTAAATGATTTGCTTCATTCTTTTATTTTTTTTTTCCTCCTGTACAAAATTTAAAAACTAGTAAAAAATGTGATGGGCATAGCATTAGACAGGCTAACCTTCATTTACTTTGCATGTATTGGGTAAAAGCCAGATCAAGTACATGTCCTTAGTCGAAGTGGAACATGGTGTCAAGATGTGCAACAGGGACAAAATGGAAACAAATGCTGTGCAGGCCCATTTAAAGTGGGGCATCCGGTCACCCTAGGAACACAGCACATACAAATGTACAAAACCAGACATACAAAATAGTTAAATGGCATGATGCTTTAATGTAAAAATTAAGTATCCCAAAGGAAAAAACTTAACGTGATCATGTTACAATGATGTAAAAGACTGTTGGCGTTGTAGACTGCCCTGGTTCTTGAATTCCTCTCCTATACCTTTTGCTTTTTATCTGATCTGCAGGTCTAACACTACCTGGTTCTTGTCAAGAGAAGGGCTGCATGTGTGAATTTGTGCAATGGAAACCGGAGGCAGTCTGTTAAGTCGCACCCGATGCGTGGATTTTACTGTCCATTTAATTTGGTGGCAGACCATAAACTTCAGGTCACTGCAAAATGTCCCCATTTGCCATCACCTTACCAGCTGAAAGTATGATTTTTAGCTTGAAAAAGTTTTCAGGATGGCTTTTAACTGCTCATTCAGCATAAATGCCTCTAACAAATCTGTGCTATTCGCACACTTAATGTTTAAACTCAGTTTTAAATGTGTTCCTGTCTAGTTACATGCCTACTGGGTGATAAGGGGGGCACACACGTCAAGTCCTTTAAAATATTCCTACCCAGTATGACAAAACATTGGCTGTGACACATGGTCCAACTTGTTAAACAGAAGACAGCATGGCAGATGATCCCATTTCAAATCAGCCCCATACACACCTTCACCCTGTTTGCATAAAATCATTACACGGCTGGATACATGACACTGAAAATGAATGACAACTGCACAACACCGTTTCAGCAAAACATCACTTTATTTGACTTTTGGATTTCACTTCTGGCTGGACTCTGACTTGGATGTGGATGCCCTCAGAGAAGAAAGGCGGCGCCTCTTGGCAATCTGTTCCTGGCGCTTCTCCTTGGCCTCCTGTTTACGAGGACAAATAGGTGTTAATCAAACTGCTTCCACATGTCCAAGTTCATGTCTAACATTTCGCCATCACATGCACCTTACACATTTTACATCAGCGGTGAACCACAATCTGGTGCATGCCATTACAACTAGATTATGTAAGGCAACTCAAAAATGCTGAAAATATGCGTACTTTAAATTCCAAATTAGTCGGTAACAACATGCAACCTCAGATACCCTCCCCTCTGCAGATCCCTGGGGTTTATACATTTTAAATATTCAAGCATAAATTAAGTACATTTAAGGAAATAAATTACAATATATACACACACACACACACTTGTGGAGAGAAATCTGATTTAATATAGTAGTTAAAATACTAGTGGAATCACTAGCATGATTAAGATTTTCTGTTCAAGTATTGCTTGATGGCTCTGGGGACAACTGTCTAAGAAGTATTCGTCACATTATCTTCATTGATCAATCTAGACCACTAGAAAAAAGTTGAGTGCTCACAGCTGCGTGACTAAAGCAGGGTAGCGGAATCCTAGATTTTCACTAGTTGGTTATGGAAAATAAAAGCCTAGGTTAACACATACCTTCATCCTCTTGGCCAGCAGCTTGGCGTACTCTGAGGCCTCCTCCTTGTTCTTCTGGGTGCGCTGTCTCTTGAGTGCAATGCGGCGGCGCTTGTGCTGCAGCACACGAGGAGTCACCAGTCTCTGGATCTTGGGAGCCTTAGTTCTGGGCTTCTTTCCTACCAAAGTGACAGGATTGAAGTGGTCAATACTGACGGCTCAATGTCAAGTGTGGTAATGAGGGTGAAGTTAAATGTTCCCATTTTCTGTCTGCACACACAATTCATGCTGTACTGGCTCAAAAGGAGGCAAATTCCGGAGAGCATGCCAGCACCCTGCATTAATCAAAAGCCACCGGTGAACATAATTCACCCAAACTAAATGGTTTCAACACAGTGCTCCTAGGAGCTTCCTGCAGCCTCCACTTTTGCTGAATCAAGTTTATTATCATAAAGCCCATTTTTCAGCTTTTGTTCCTAATCTCAGCTCCTTTACCCCAAATTCAAATAACCACGGAGCTCATCAACAACACTATTTAACATTGCTCCCATTATTGAGGAGTTGTAGTTAGCTCTGCCTTACAGGCACAAACATCACCCAGTCAGTCAGGTATTTCGCTGAAAACAAAATAAAATGAATGTGAAACTTTACGTATTCTTTACATGCACTGATCAGAATTCAGACAAATTTCTGCAATTCAGTATCAATTCAGATGCATTTTCCTCATCTCACCAAGTTTGTGTTTGCATAATGCAGTCTTAAAAATATGTCTAAAGATGCACTCACTAGCACCAAAGACTTGTTTTATCTTAGCTGGAGAAAAACAGTTCCTGCTCTTAGGTTTCAGAAGGAAGGAATTAAAAAGGAACTGACTGCATATTCCACCACTGTTGAGTTTTTCCCAAGTTAAACCAGCTCTACTTCAAATACAACAATTATCAAACTGAGGAAAAAAGTAATTATATACCCAACAAATTCCAGAAAGCCAAGCAGTGTCCTGACCTCCCCAGCACTTTAATAGACAGCTAAAGTTATTATTTTGGTCAAGCACATTTAGCTAGGACCTTAACCTCCCTTTTAGCTCATTTTGAACTCTGCAGTAAAACAAAAATAAATAAATTTTGCCTTTTGCACACACATACACAACATTTTAGGTCACTGAAAATACTTCTGAAAAGCTGCTTCCAGGGTGAAGATTTTCACAAACTTAGAGTCTGGAAAACGAAGGAATCAAATGTCAAAGGTGTGCGCTGTGCTGTTTGTAAACTGGCCAATATTTCCATAAAGTTAAGGTTATATTGCCACCTGTTGCTGTGGCAACAGCACTTTACATTATTTTTGAATTGTCATGTGTGAAGATATTTAAATAAACAGTCTTACCTTCTTTAGTCAGGGGTCTTCTCACGACATACTGCCTAACATCATCCTCCTTGGACAAGTTGAAGAGCTTGCGGATTTTGCTGGCCCTCTTGGGACCAAGGCGGCGAGGGACAGTGCTGTCAGTCAGCCCGGGAATGTCCTTCTCGCCTGAGATTGACAGCAATAAGTATGATTGGTCAATCAAATCTAAAGTATATTTAAAATCTTTCTAGTACCAACAAAACTTTCAACAATCCAGGACAGGACTGTAACAGTGAATACTACGAATGTGAAACAGGCCAACTGACTGTTAACCGTTGAACAAGCTCATACTTGTCAAAAATGAATTTTCAGTTTTGACAGACTGAAGAAGAAGAAAACAAACAAAAAACAAAACAAAACAGGCCTCATCAATTTTGAGATGCAAAGTGCACAGAGAATCAAAGTCAAGTGCCTTAACAGTTCCTGTAAGATTTTTGATTTTATTTAAATAAATTGTAAGATTATACTAAATCTTCCCAGCCAGAAACTTAGTGCAGCATTGGAAAAGGAACAACCCCTTCAATTTAGGTGCAGATGTGAAACTAATTCTTTAAAACTGGCACTTATGGTTTATACACACATTTGGTGTTTTCTTCAGAACATCACACCAAACCAAAGCTCATACTGTCTTATGAGTGTAAAAAAACAAATGCTGAAAGCTTAAATAAAACACTTTTCGCCTCTTTATCATATTATGGCACCAGTGAACACAATGGGAGAGCAATGCAGTTCAACCATCCACTGTTACGAGGACTGGTCGCATCTGGTGAGCAGCTCTGCAGTTACTCTGGCAACACACACTGTCCCCCCTTAATGAATACAGGAAAATCAAAAAGGGTCTGCTGGCGTGCCATCAGCATCATTTACAGGTGACTTCAAAGAGATATTCAAAATAACACAAGACAGAGCGCACTGAACACACTACCTTTCTTGACGATGACCAAGTTGAGAACGCTGAGGTTGGCATCAACAATGCATCCACGCACAGACTTGCGCTTGCGCTCACCAGTCCTGCGGGGACGGTAACAGGAGTGGCCCTTGCTGAGGAGAAGGCGCACACGGCCAGTGGTCAGCACACCTTGTTTCATGGGGAAGCCCTGCTTGTCATTGCCTCCGCTGATGCGCACCACATAGCCCTGTGAAAGCAGAGACAGCAACATGTTGCTTCACAGCCTTTCTAGGTATTTAGGAGAAAATCCACCAGGTCTGTTAAGACCCCAAACATCATTACCCACACCTAACCTGACATGACTCAAATCAAGTTAATTAGATTAAAAATTGAGGGAGCAAAGCTGTTTCAATCAGCCATAGTTAAAGGGGCTGATTGCATCTGGACAGCAGCTCCACAGTTCCTCTGGCAACACGCTGTCCCCCCTTAACGACTACGGGTCAGTCAGAAAGGGTCTGCTGGTGTGCCACGCCATACCTTTACACAAAGCTTACCTTCCACTCATCTCCTAGAGGGTCAGCAGACACCTCAGTGGCCATTCGCTTCTCATAGAAGGTACGCAGCTTACGCTCATCATCAACTTCAAGCAGCTTCTGGCAGCCAGTAGCGGGATATGAAATGTTCAGCTAAAAGAGAAGCAGTTAACACGTTACTGGAAGTACCCACAAGTCACAGCAGGTTAGCAAGTCTTTGTGCAGGTAGATGCAGCGAGCTGAGGTCGCAAAAACACGAGGCACAACTTGCTGTGCCTTTCCGGGATTTTGATATGTTGTTAAAATACTGTCGTTAAGCAGCTGTTACCGAAATCGTGAGCCGGTGTGGGGTGAGTTAATGTTTGAATCGGAGGTTGAGAAGTTGGATCAGGGGCCTGTTAGCTTCTCTGCCGGGTCCGAGCTCAAAGATCTCCGGCGTTAGGTTTGGACAAAGCTAGCAATAACAGTAGGTCCGGTGGCTAACATTATCACACTACAGGGCAGGTGGAGGGAAGAGCCTAACAAGTCTTCATTGTAGTAAAATGAGACTTGAATTGGACCCGCGTTTCTCTCTGTGTGCGGCCATGTTTCCACAGCGCTCTCCCTGACAGGCTCGTCAGCTAGCTCTCATCACTATAATCAAAACTCATCCTGAGCGGGGGAGCCTACGTTCCCGAGTTAAACCAGTCCGTTTTAAAGTTCACTTTATCAGCTTTAATCGTACCGTAATATTTAACAGAAAGCGGCTTCAAACAGAGAAACACAGTTAAAGTATGATACCTTCATTTTGCCAAACCGACCCTCTGACGGTCCGCCACGGAAAAGAGACCGGATATCCGCCTCGTGGTCTCACATAGACCTGAAATGC
>JAVDPK010000225.1:236022-305882 GCA_034780415.1 Cichlasoma orientale
TTTACATACAAGTAAGTAGCCACTGGCAGAAAGACTGCAAAAGAATGTTATACAAAATCTCAACGAAAGGAACTGAAATGAAATTGACTAATAAATAATATTTCATAATTCTTATGAAAGTGGACGTCTTGTGGATTTAAAACAATCTGCACATTGAGGGGATTATTATTGAGCCACTGAGCATGCGTCGGCCAGAGGGCGACAGAGAGTGCATAAAGAGCTGAGATATTAAGATAATTACCATCCCGGTTTCAAAGAAAGAAATTCTTTGAATTCTGGACTAATCAGCTCCAAAATAAACATACTACATCTCTTTGAAAAACACTTACCTAGTGCAATAAATGTTACCATAATTAACTGCTCACTGTGTTGTAAGTGAGTATGCACAATAACGGGCTGTCCCACACAAGATCCAACCATTAATACAATTAGAATTTATTATAGCTAAAGACTGTGTCTTTTAACTGGATGAGCTGTACTGATTTTGTATATTACTGTATATATCTGATTTAATTTATACATTGTTAACTTTTACTTAAACATAAAGCTTTGTAGTCATTTGGGTTTCTCAAATGTTGATCTATAAATTAGCTAATAACTGCAAAGAATGACTACTTTTTTAATTATTCATTTGAGCTTTAACATTATTGAAAATGGCTTTGGCTTTGTAAGACTGCAAAGAATAAGGGCATAAACTTTGAATTTTCAGCTGTATTTTCATCAGTTTTACAAAGACATCACTCTCCTTCTCTCACACACCAAAGGCAGTAAATAGATAAACCATCAAATGGCCTGAAATAAAGGATTTATTTATTTATCTATTTGTTAGTATTCCTTATCTTTATTTATTTAACAAGGACAACATGTTAATGAACATCAGTAGATGAAAATATAACATATAAACATTAGATTTTAGTAAAACTTCTCATTTCCAGGTAGGTCACAGAAAATGTACACAAAACAAAAACAAAAACAAAAAACATACAGATATACAGAGAGAGAGAGAGACAAAAAACAAGTAACACATCATGCATAGATGATTATTTACTTTATAGATTTTGTACATGGGTCCACAAAAAATAAAATAAAAATCTAACTGTAAACAAAAAATGAATGTAAAAAATGACAGGCAGGGCTAAGTCAAAATTTCAGGTAAATATCTCAAATTTTTTCACTTATGTATCTCAAAGGTTTCACTTACTGACTCAGTATCGTGGCCCACGATGAAAATGTGTCTGTCACAGACTTTGTATAAGTATCAGCAATTGTATAGTTAAGTTTAACGGCTACTAACTTGTTTAAACATACAAACAGAGTGAACTCAAAGTATCGCAGCATCTCACTCTCTCTTATCGATTCTTTCTCTAAAATTAACATCACAACAATAAATTCTTACTTCCTGACCTACATTTTACCGAAGAAGGAAGCGGGCGGGAGTGAGTGCTCTTGGCGCTTGAACTCTCTTTGAGTCCCTGACCGAGCAGCTGTCAGCGGACGGGGCTGAGCGTCACGACGAGCAGGAGGCTTTGTGGAAGAAGGACGAACTCAAAATGCAGCTCCGCAGCGATTTCCCCAGTTTATCACTGGGTCCCCGAGGCGTGCCTGGACTCGGACTTTAGAATCTAGCGTGTAGTCAGCGAGCCCACAGAGAGCGACTTCCCTCCGGTTGTTTTTATGCGCTGTCTGCTCGGCACTGTCCATCCGACAAAACTAGTCCAGACATGAGTAACGTTAATCTGATGTTTTGGGACCAGTTGCAGGCTGGCAGCTCCGATGTGGACTGGTGTGAAGGCAATTACCTTATTTACCCCAGCATCGCTGAATTTTACAACACGGTCGGTTTTGAGTCGCTGGACTCGGAGGTTTTTGTTGTTGTTGCTGTTTTGCATATTACAGTTTTGTTTACAGTCATAGCCTTTCAGCATTTCCTCTTCTCTCTGTTGCGCTGCTCTTCTTTTTTTTTTTTCTTTTTTCTTTTTTTAAATAGCTTTTTCTGTCATTCTCAGGTTAACTACAGCTTAGATGAACAGTCGGGCTGCTTTTCAGCTTCAGCATCATGATGTTTATTGTTAGCAGCAGCTCGCAAATTTGCATGTCAGTTTCTGAGGAGCCACCGAGGCCCGCACACTGATCAACTTTTGACAAGCATGCTGTCATTTTGCAACGGGATCAGTGACCCACTTTCCTTTTGTTTATCATTTCAGATCAGCAACATTTTATTTTTTGTTTTGCCGCCGATATTAATGTGCTTGTTCCGCCAATATGCAAAACATTTCAACAGTGGGATTTACCTCATATGGATTCTGCTTGTTGTGGTCGGTAAGTTGACTGATGACCCTTCTTAATTTCATTTTACTTCATTTTTTTCATTTCTGATCTGTACACATGGTACATACGGCCAAAAAAAGAGTTGACGTCATACACCTCACCAGTTGTTCTGAAGTTTTTAAAGAGTTGGCAGGTCGGGTTCTCCAAGCGTCTTAGGAAATTTGCCCGTTTTCTGTGGTTTAGGCTGTCTCATTTCTTCGGCCTCTTCACTAAATCCCAGCTGACTGTGATGTTGAGCTCAGGGAACTGTCTGCCGGGCCATACCATCTGTCGCTGGACTCTTTGTTAGTTATGTGCGATTTTTGGATTTATACATGGGCTTTTTGCTAAAGGTAGTGTATTGCACTTTTTGCATACATACGAGGACTGAGTAGAAAACCACATGAGCCTAATGTGGTGCAGTGCAAGAGCTGCACTAACACCGTTAATCAACACTTAAAGCCCGAATCTTGCTTATTGTAAACTAGTCTGTGCATTCAAAGCAATGGTAGGAAACCTTGCCTGTGTGGGATTTGCACATGTGTTTCCCACACTCACTGAAATGGCAGCACGGGTGCCTTTATGATATCCCGATCTGTCCTCAGATCTGTTTTTAATCTGGTAGCTCAAAATAAATGGACTTTAATGTGTTATATTTTTAAATTGTCTTGCATTGGCTTCACAGGTTCAAGATTCCCTGAAACAGCCATTTCCCTAGATTTGACCCACACTGGTGGATCTAAAATCCAATCTCAATACTTAAGGGTCAAATTTGACCAGGAATATTGACCTGGTCAAATATTCACAGATTTGACACAAAAGTGTCAAATCTTTTAAAATATTTGTATTTTTGTGTATTTTGGGTAGCTTTAGGAAAAATTATCACATTTCAGGCTAAAAGAAGGATTTAAGGTATTTTTACTGCTGTCAAATTTGACCTGAACGGTTTGTAAGGGTTAAGCGACCGAGCACATTTGGACTGTTACAAACCAGAAAATGAAAGTAATTGCAAACAAAAGTCGCGTAAGACATTTTATTTTAACTAGTTTCCAGGTTTTAGACCAAAAGAGTGACCTGTAGACACGTGTACAGCAGTGGCAAAGTTGGGGCGCACAGTTTCTCAGCTGTGGCCTCTGTCACTGTCTTTAGATTTCATTTGAATTCATTACATTTGACTCTGTGTTTAGGCCTTAAATGTGCTTCTCCATACACACAGTGCTGGAGAGAATACAGAGCCTTTTTCCATCAGTGTTGTTTTGCAAACACTCAGGTTGCTCTGTCAGCAAAGATAACCTGAGACCCCCCCCACCCCACCCTTTTTTCCTAGGAGGTGACCTTGGTGGGTGTCAGGAAAAAGAACAGCAGTTGAACCAGATTTGCATAACTGACTGAGTAGCAGAGGGTCATATTTAAACTGAGAATTTTACACTCCAGCTGAACGTTTTCCACTGTTGCCTGTGTGGGATCGGATGTAAAGGGGAATAAACGGAGCTTCCTTGTGTTGTTGGAGGCTATTTGACAGCTGAGCAGTCTTGGTCCATACCATAAATCTTTATCTGCGTATCTTGGACTGCGTCCATTTTTCTTTGATTCTGGAAGCTTTTAAAACAAAGCCTGTGCCAGCAATGGGTCATGTGGTTTCATGTCTCTTCCTCTGTTTCTGTGGTTGAGGTGAACTTTGACTCGAGCCTATAGTTTCTAGTACAAAACAACATCCAGCTGCTTTTCTTTGGCCTTGGCCTCAGCAGTTTGGCTGCTTTGCATCTATACTGGCAATATGTATACTGTGTTTCTGTGCTACCTTTAATGGAAAAAAGGAGCAAACAGTCTTCAAAAGTTTTTTCTTTTTTTTTTTTTTTACCATTTCGCCTCTACTCAAATATCTGTGTTATCCACCTAGTCCGTAGTTAGCTTTTTTTTTTTTTTTTTTTTTGCCTGACTATAAAATACAGTAGCTGCTGTTTCATTCACTGTATGCTTCTGTAAGTCTTGTTGTAAGGCCCATTGTGACATCCAGGGTGAGTACTGTACTGTGACCGGTTTTCACGATTAGTAGCTACTGACTGGGAGCAGCCGTTGATAAGTCTGCTGAAATGTTGCCATCTCCCACAAACCCCATGATAATAAAAAGTCTGTTGTAGCATGATAAACAAAGGGGCCTGACTGACTGATGCGTCTCTCGGCAGCACTTCAAGGCTTCATTTCCAAATAACTGTTTGCAAATGAAAGACCCAGACGAACAAAAGTCGCCTTTAGATTCACTGTAACACAATGAATGCCTTTACTCATAAAACAGTTGCAGAGCCAGGTTTGCACAATAGTTTGAAACCCACATTGTTTGCATCCATGTTTAGTAGTTTGAAGACAGCTTCCCATGTTGTCATTGTCGATAGCAGTCCTGTTTGGATGTGATGCTCCCGCTGTGACATTGTGCCTGTCTTTAAGTTTGCTGTTGTCAGTTATGTTCTAATTTTATAAGACAGAGAGCGCACATAACAAAATACAGACTGTCTCATTTGTCCTTCCTTTTTAATACAAAGCTTAAGATTTCATGTATCGCTGTGCTTCTGTGTCTCTTTCTTTCTGTCAGGTATTGGATCAACCTATTTTCATGCCACCCTCAGCTTCCTTGGCCAAATGCTGGATGAACTGGCCATTTTATGGGTGCTGATGTGTGCCATTGCTATGTGGTTTCCGAAGAGATATCTACCCAGGATATTCAGGAGGGATCGGTATGTTGATTACAGTGAATATTATTATTATTATTTTAAACATCAAACAACTTTCTTTAGGAGTTTAAAACTGTGCACGTGTAGATATACAGTGCTGTGAAAAAGTGTTTGTCTTCTTCCTATTTTTTTTTTCATATTTGTCACATCAAACATATTTTAATATAAGACAAATAAACCTGAGTAAATACACTTGGAGTTTTTAATTTATTGAGGGGAAAAAGTTATCCACACCTGCCTGTCCCTAAGTGAAAAAGTAATTTCCCCCTAAACCTAATAACTGGTTGCGTCACCCTTGGCAGCAAGAACTGCAATCAAGCATTTGTGATAGCGGTCAGTGAGTCTTTCATATCACTGTGGAGGAAATTTGGCCCTCTCTTCTTTGCAGAATTGTTTTATTTCAGCCACAGTTGGAGGGTTTTTCAACACGAACGGCCTATTTAACCTCATTCTAAAGCGTCCCAATCTGATTTACGTCCGGACTTTAACTAGGCCCCTCCAAAACCTTTATTTTTTATTTATATTTATTTTTTTATTCTTAGCCATTCAGAGGTGGACTTGATGGTATGTTTCAGATCATTGTCCTGCTTCATAACCCAAGTGTGCTTGAGCTTCAGAGCCCAAACTGATAGCCGGACATTCTCCTTCAGGATTTTCTGGTAGAGAGCAGAATTCATGGTTCCATCAGTTACAGCAAGTCATCCAGGTCCTGAAGCAGCAAAGCAGCCCCAGATCATCACACTACCACCACCATGTTTGACTGCTGGTCTGATGATCTTTTTATGAAATGCTGTATTATTTTTGTTCCAGATGTAACGGGACTCAAACCTTCCAAAAAGTTCAGCTTTTGTCTCATCAGTCCACAGAATATTTCCCCAAAAGTCTCGGGGCTCATCAAAATGTTGTTTTTGGCAAATGTAAGACGAGCCTTTTTAGTCAGCAGTGGTTTTCACCTTGAAACTCTCCCATGGATGCCATTTATGCCCAGTCTCTTTCTTATTGTTGAACCATCAATGCTGAGCTTAACTCAGACAAGGATAACTTTTCCCTTAATAAATCATCATTTAAAAACTGCGTTTTGTATTTACTCGGGTTATCTTTGACTAATCTTAAATTAGTTTGATGATCTGAAACATGGAAGTCTGACAAGTCTGCAAAAACTAAGAAACCAGAAAAGGGGGCAAATACTTTGTCACAACACTGTATAACCCTGTTGGTCCAACCATAAGATGATATAAGGTGTATGCATACATGCTCTTAACTCTTAATTATCGTCACAGCAGCTGAGAGGAAAAGTGTTTAGCACTGACTGAAACGACGCACATAGCTGGTGGCTTCCAATGCATGAGTGACTGTTACACACAACTATAATATGATGGCTTAAAACACTAAAGCAGACGCAGTGTCAATTTGTCCCCTCGAGGCAAGTCAAGCATTTTCCTTCAGGTGGTCAAATATGTATCATATGTGTTTATCATGTTACTGGATTGGAGGTCACTATTGGCTACTGTTGTCACATGATATCTCTGCCACTGTGACTCTCCTGTTTAATAATAGGCCTTTCCAAGATAGCTGATGCCAGTAAAAGCTGCATCACATGTCTTTACTTCTCCTTCCATTGTCACCAAGTTGTCATGTCTGCTTGCTCTCACTTCTGGCTGCCACTTAATATTTTGCTTGGAGCTGAGCGTGTTTAAGCAGGTTACAGTGGCTCCTGTGAACATTCATTCTGCATCTCACAGTCATGTTCATAGAGTATTACAGCAATCTCTGTCTGTTGTTCTATTAATCCATCTAGGTCGAGATTCAAAGTGGTCATCGGCATCTTATCAGGGATCACCACTGGACTGGCTTTTGTGAAACCTGTTGTCAACTCAGTGTCGCTTATGACTTTGGGAATCCCATGCACCGTGCTGCTCATTACGGAATTGAAAAGGTAAGGTGAAAGTGTGTGTGTGTGTGTGTGTGTGTGTGTGTGTGTGTGTGTGTGTGTGTGTGTAAACAGCACAGATGAGTGTAAGTAGTTAAAGAGGTCTGAGCCAGATGTGGCATACTGACTAAATTACATGGACTATACATCAAATATGGACACACTCTGAGGGTCAAAAGAGAGAAGACAGCCTGCATTCCTTCATACAGCCAGCAGGTGGCGACTCCTCTGGATGCAAACAGGAGTATGATTGTGTAGAAGTCTATGAGAAAATGATCCTACTGCTCACACAATTTATGACCTCAGTAAGCATGTTCTTAATAAGTTTATGGTCTCAACCAACAGTTTTGAGTTTTATGTAACACGGTTTCATGTTTTTCAAATTATGGTCCCATCTGGAGTGTCATTTATCATAAAGCGGAGTATTTTTCATTGGCTGGCTACAGTATAAGTGCGCAGTGTCTTAAGTTTTTCAGTTACATCTACCCCTTATTAGTCATGACCAGTTCAAAAACACATACACACACATAAAAGATGACTTGCAAAATGCTAAGTTGAGGCATCAAAATGTGACAGTTTAACACAGTCTATGGTAAGACAGGGTCTTAGTCACTAAGGGGCACATTTGCTCAGTGGGACAGGTTAACATGAGGCTGCAATCACAAAAACAAACCGCTGGGATTGGAAAGCTTTACGGGTGATACACTAACATTGCACTCATTGATATGCACAAATGTAGCCTGTTCATTTTAATAGTGACCAATGCAGTCAGTCAAGAGCGGCGCAAATTAGTTATTGAAAAATGAGCAGTACTGCCGAAGAAGCACGTTATCTATTAACCAAAAGAATACATTATTAGGTTTATGCACATATTTCTCTGCTTGGAAACAACGCAGCAATTCCGATAAACGGGGCTTAGCTGAGGAAGAATCAATATGTTTTCAATATAAGGGTGAACTTTTCTGTCTAAATGTGTCTGAAACACTGAAAACTGCTCTGCTGGAAAAAGTAACTAACTGTGGCACGCACTGTATGTGTCTTGTACTTGGCAACTATTGTCCCTCTCTCTCTGACACTCTGCTCCGTTATGAAGAAGACTCTTTTCCCTGAAAGTCACTGCAAACCATGTGAAGTCAATGATGTAGTTCTTGTTCGCCCACCTAATGGAAGCTTACAGAGAAGTGAACAAGTCCAGCAGTGCTGAACTTTGGATAGTTTTATATGTTTTGGTTTTCTGTGTTCATGTAACTTAGCACCCACCTAGATGTTGTCATCTTCTAGTGTGACTCATAGGATGGCTTCAGATCAGCGCTATTGACAGTGGTTTGTTTGTCATAGGAAACATCTGGCATGCACCCAACTAAACACAACACTGGTCGTAAATAAGAAGCGACTGCAGCATCAAAGGATGTAGCATAAATTACAAAAAAGGAATTTTTATGAGTCCCGAATAATGTAAACAGATAGTTCTCTGTCAAGGCTTTGGCTTTGCTTCATTCATACCTTCACACACAGAGAAATGTGCATGTTTCAGAGTTGATACTTGGGAAGTATACGATTATGATAACCTGACTAATCAGCAATATTCTTTATCACCTCTTTTACTCTTTGTTTACATAACAGAAGTGAAATAGTGCTGAGAAGTACTGTATGCATTCAGCGCTTTATTAACATGCCACCTTTCACCTTTTGTCCTGCCTGATATGTCTGTTCCAGCTAATTCTAAGAACTTATGTGAAAGAACGTTCCTGAAAACACAAGCCGTTCATGCTGTTTTTGCCTGTCTTTGTGTCCTTAATTCTTTCCCCCGTCACAGTAATGTGGACGTATGTCCCGTTGCTTCCGCTTCCCATAACCCTTACGCACCACCGTCAGTCCCAGAAGTCATCCATTGTTCAGCCTATTAGTAATTCTTGACATTACTGCCAGTGCCAGTCATCTATTGAAGCTGTTTGTTTTTGCTGTTCTAAGAAGCGGGAGAGAGTTCCTGTTGCTCCAACTGATGGACTTTTGCCCTCAGAAAGGACAGAAAATTTTTGTTATTGGTTTGTTTTAACTGTACGACTGTTGGTTTCAATCCAAGTCAACTTCCAGCTGAACAGAAACTGCATGTTCTGTGTGTCGGGCATCCATTATAAGTATTACATAAACGGGGAATTGTTGGAGCAAAAAAATACAGCCCTGGTTTCAAAGAAGTTGTGACTGTGTGTTCAATGTGAATGAAAACTGAATACAGCAGTTTATATATATTTATCAGAGGACAGTATATGAAATGACACATCTGGGATACTTGATGATGATGATGATGATTTTTTTTCTTTTATTATTTTAATTTGTGCTTATTTTGAATTTGATGGATGGAACATATCACAGCTAATGAGGTTAATTAGTAGCATGATTGAAAGCTGTGAAGTCACCCACTGGTGTTTTGACTCCACATTTTGAAGCTTCAGTGTTAGTTATGGCTGCCGCCATGTTGGGTTTTTTTTTTTTGGGACCAGAATTTACATTCACTCACCAGCCATTTCATTAGGTACACCCTTCTGGTACCGGGTTGGACCCCCTTCTGATTTCAAGGAGGTCCAACCCTGTATTAGCAAGGTTCTTTGTGGTATAGATTCAGATTCAAGGTTCAACAAAGATTTTGGTCCATATTGACATGATGGCATCACACAGTTGCTGCAGATTTGTCAGCATGATGAGAATCTCCCGTTCCGTTCCAAAGGTGCACTACAGGACTGAGATCTGGTGACTGTGGAGGCCATTTGAGTCCAGTGAACTCATTGTCATGTTCAAGAAACCAGTTTGAGATAGAGTTTTGTAACATGGCGTGTTATCACTCCTAATCCTGGAAGCAGCCATCAGAAGATGGATACATTGCGGTCATAAAGGAATGGACACGGTCAGATTGCTAGATTCTGCTAGATACCATCTGAATGCTGCACGAGAAATTGAGACTCATTGGACCAGGCAATGTTTTTCCAATCTTCTATTGTTTAATTCTGGTGAGCCTGTGTGAATTGCAGCCTCAGACAGGAGTGGCACCCAGTGTGGTCATCTAAGATAGTTTTAAAAAGCTGCTTTTGTGTATCTCCTCACCACAAGTAGTTATTCATCATTTGAACTTTGAAATTATCCACAGGAATGGGAGGTACTAAATCTCGTGTTGAATTTAGTCAGTGCCCAGCTTTGTGTCACGTATTCCACGGACCTGCTTTATGTACGATCGAGTGTGAGGAGACACACAGCGGGGCCCCACCCTATCCTTGCCTCCCACATTTATACTCTTCAGATTCCTTTGCACTCTGTCTCAAAGGAGAAGTACTGATCTAATCCCACGTTTCTTATCTCACATCCTTCTATAATCTCCAAGCTGATGGGTGCAGTTTTCCAGATATCCGGCCGTGCGGTGATATTTTTGTCAACATATGTTCGCTGGAAGGAAATGGGCATTTGCTAGCTAAGAGCAATTTACGCAAAGTTACTGAGGACAACTGGCTTAATACCTGATACATAAAAACTCTTTCCAATATGAATTGAATGACAAAACTGTATCCAGAGGTTAACAGTTATATATTTACTTTTATTTGCAGGAGAAGTGTTTACTAGGGCAGTTCTCAGACAGAATTCTCTCAGCTTCTGTATTGCTCTCCTTTTTCATTAAAATGCCACAAAGGTGTTATTTTGGATTTACGTTTAGTAACATACTTGGCCACGTTATGGTTTTCGCCCTCCTTTAAACACTCTTAATGCTGCAGTAGGCCTCTTTTGCCAAGCGTCTGCAGATGAAGTGACATTTATAGTGCCATCTAGATACATCATCTCTCCAGCACCCTTTGCACTCATGCAGCTCCATGCTATCACACTCCCACCTCCATTCTTCACTGTCAGATGTATGTGTTCACCGTGGCAGTACTTGCAGGGTTCACAAAAAAATATGTGGGGCAAATATATTTATGTTCTCTCAAATTTCTTTGATGAATAGTGGGAGGTTTTATCTGGCCAGACAGCAAGCATTTTTTGTATTATCCATAAAGGTTGAAGTTTTGCCCTGCCTGAGCTGTCATAATCTCTAATTTCCACAGATAACCCCTGTGCCAAGTCTGAAGGGCATGCCTGTCTGTTTTTCAGAGCTAGGTTGTGCAAGTAGTGCACTATGTGCTTATTATGTGTTTTTCAGGACATCACTGTGGCTCTGATAGCAGTGTTGTTGCTCGCTCTGTACTTCCTGATTACTGTGCTTCTACTAATTTTTAATCGGTTACTGATCTTCCTCTATCTTCTTTTAATCATTGCAAAATCTCCATAATATGAGTTCTCAGTTCCTTTGGCAGTTCTTTTCCACAGGGAGACGTGATGCAGACGTGCAGATGAAAAGTTCCGTCCTAAATCATTTTCTAAACGTGTTCGTGCAGCTGAACAGAAATCATGTCTTCCTGCAGTTTTGTTTCAGTGAGTCTGGTTTTCTACCTTTGCCTGCAGTTCTCACAGATGTTTTCACGTTGTTTCTACTTTGGGGCCCAAAATCAGTCTGTATAAAGTTGTTTTTTTTTTCCCTTCATCTTCACATTACAGTATTGATGACAATTTAATGACCCATTTCCTGACCATGTATTTTTGTACTTCCTATTACTGTACATCACTGTGACACCCTTTTTTCGTGCCTCTCTCCGGCCAAGTTATGTAAGAGAGCCAGTTTACAAGTTCAGCTCATTAGCACATTTACTTTAAAATAAGAAATGGGAGGGTTTTTTGTAAGTTAAGTTGAACTCAAACCCACATTGTTCTTCAGTACAGACTACTTAAATGACACTTGGTTTGGTGTGATGGGTAATATTTGCTAGCTTAAAAAGAGAGTTAGCAGCTCATGTAGGAAGATGCAGCACTCTGCTACCAGGTAGTCACTCGCTTCCAAACATACACTATATGGACACACGTACTAGGCTACCTACACATTGCACCTGCAGGAGCTTCCCAGCCATGGAAACCCATGCTGTAAAGCGCCCGGTGCACAGTTTTTGTGCTGCTGTTAATGATGTTAAAGAATCAGCCGAGCATTAATGACTTGTACATGCTATGTGCCTCAGCATTCACTGACCCCGCTCTGTAACCACACTGACTTGTTGCAGCGGTAACATCCTATTATAGCACCACAATCAAACTCAATGAGCTCTTTAGAAAGAGCCATTCTTCTGTAAATGTTTGTGAAGGCAGACTGCGTGGCTAGCTGCTTGATTTTATACACCTATGGCAATGGGACTGAAAACAGCTGAATGAATGAATTCAAAGATTTAGAGGCGTGGCCTGGTACATTTGTCTGTTTATAGTGCATCTATTGCAAGCTTGGTATTCTTTACTGGCCCTAATTCCACATTTCCACATTCTTATGATTACAGTGGAAATATATTCTTTTAATTAAATAACATTGTCAGGTGATTCCTGCTTTATTAAATGATAATAAGCTGAGTGTTGCTCTACACATGATTTGGTCTTGATGGTATTGTGAAGGTCAGTCAGAGCTGTTAAATTCATGGTGTGTATATATATATATTTTTTTCATGAAGCCAATGTGAGAGCCAATTTCAGACCAGTGCTTTTTCCACTGAATGACTTCCACATCCACAGAGACTGCCTTTATCTGTTGGTGTGATCGCAGCTGACTGCTAATTAACCTGAAGATGTCTGCTTTCACTTTCAATGTCCCCTTTCACTTAGAGCTTTCCTCAGCCTCTGTCTGAGAGTGGTGTTTGTTGTTTACCTCGATCCTGTTGTGTTGCTGAGCTGGAAAAAGTCTGTGCCATTCAGAGAGTCACGTCTCCTTGAAACAACGGTGACTCAAAGTCAGAGGCTTGTTAAATGGTTTGACTTCATCAAATGCATTGTCTTAAGGGCAGGTGACAGACTGTCACTGCTGCATCATCAGCACCGTTTAGTCAGTCAGGCTTCCATGTCCCTGTCTTTGTCTCTGCACTCAGTGTTTGGCTTGGCTCTGACTGGTGCGCCTAAGGATGGCAAGACTAAGAATAGTTTGTCAGTGGCATCTGGATTAGCACATCTCTGTAGGTCAGAGGAGTGTCAATGTGGGTATTTGTGCAGATGTATCTAGATGGAGTGGTCATCACTGCTATTACAATGGCTGGAAATCCTCCAGTGCGATTTTTTTTTTTTTTTTTTTTTTTTTTGGAGCACCAAAACTGAATAAGAAGGGCGGTATATCCTGGAAGAGACTGTGTATGATGAGGATTACTGAATTGTTTCTCCTCTCTAGATGGCTCGAGATGCCTTAGGCAAGAAACAAGAGTTTCAGAAGCCTTTTAATCCCAAACAGAAACTTAAACATGAAAATGAGGATTAATATTTGGATATTAGTCTGCTAAAATTGTGAAAATATCTATTATAATGAATATTTTTATATTAACAGTGGATTAAATGATCATGTAAGTGAATGCCATTGAGAGCTGAAGAGTTCGATATTAGGTAATGGAGTTATTTGAAAACAAAAAGGTGGATAATTTACTCCAAATTAATGTTAATGTTTGGCTGTATTGTCTGGATGAGCAAAGAGGGACTAAGCAATATGTATGTATGCTGCCTACAAGTGGTCAAAGTGGGTTTAGCAGCAATGTGTTTTTCATTTGTGATTTTTCTTTCTCTTTAATTCTATAAAAAAAATTGCTATTTTGACAAAGTGGCTTTGTTTGTATTTACTTGCTGATTAAATCATCCTCACAAAGGTTGGCATTCACAAGAGTCAGCATAAAAAAACAAAATAGTAAAGCTGCTTTCTGCTGTCAGAACGACACAAGCCACAGCGGGTAGCTCCCCATATTTGACTTGGCAGATATTTATGCCGGATGCCCTGACGCAACCCCCAGTGGGACTGAACCAGAGATCTTTCACTTGTTAGGTGAATGTGTAAACCACTAAACTAAGAAGCCGTAAGACTAAGCATGAAAACTAAACGGACAGGAAGGGAGTATTGCATGACCTTCACTGTGACCATATGCAAGAATGAGCAACATTATATGAAGATAAGATGTGTGTATTTGTATTTTCACAGCACACATTGTTCTTCGCTGTGTCGTCACAGGTGTGAAAACCCACGTGTGTTCAAGCTGGGCCTGATCTCAGGGATCTGGTGGGCGCTGGCTCTGCTTTGCTGGATCAGTGACAGGATATTCTGCGAAATGTGGTCATCTGTCAACTTTCCCTATCTACACTGTGCTTGGTAAGCTCAAAGCTGACTCTCAGAACTGTGTTCATGGTATCATTTATTCATAGTGTTTATTTGATCCTGTGAGACTTAAAGGGAAAAAAAATGTATTTAAAGTTATATTGCATACATTTTTTTTCTTAAAAGTAAAAAAGTAAATAAAGAGAGTAAGTAAAGAGTAAATTACTAGCGCAGTTTCATAATGTCAACCAGTTTTCGATTGTTTTCAGATATGATGGTCTAGTTGTGAAACTGAGAAAAAAAAAAAATAGGCAGTTGCTTCACCAGAGTGACAGAGTGTTTTAATTGTACTGTTATGAACTTTAAGATTTAACATGCTAACTGAGGCCTGTAAAGTCTGCCATGTAGCTCTTTGATTTATTTATTTTTATTTTTTTGCAATTTCTCTGATCATTGCACGGCCTGAATGAAAATGCTGGGATTGTGTTAATACGCACCTGAAACTTGGGAAAAAAATGATTTTTTCACAGAAGACATTATTAAACTTTTACAGCTGCACTTGAACCATTTCACAGCTCGTTTGGCTCATTCGTTGTCATTTTGCTCTTACAGGCACATCCTCATTTGTCTGGCTTCCTACTTGGGTTGTGTTTGCTTCGCCTACTTTGATGTTGCTACAGAGGCACCGGAGCGAGGTCCCGTCATCATGTTCTGGCCCAGTGAGAAATGGGCCTTCATTGGTGTGCCATATGTTTCCCTACTCTGTGCCCATAAGTCTACTATAAAGGTGACTTAAGGCACCGTTGTGCTGACGCTTTCACACCCAGATACACCAGCATGTCTGTGACTCATCTTGCATCAACTGGTGCTCTTGTGACTTGAGGATGTACGCGACGCACATTTTGGCCAACCGCAAGGATTTTTGCATTTTCCTGCCCTGGTTTGGCACATCTTTATGCAACTCTGTCAAAGAACAGCAGGTTGTTTTACATGACACACTATTACTCTTTAATATCAAAGCCGAGAAACCTTTACAGTGTTACAAACATATCTCAGGCTTTGCATAAGAGATCGTTAAACCTCTTAAGAGTGAAAGTATTAGTATTTTTCATTTGATGCTTCTTTAAAGAGGAGATCTTCTACATTTCCTGGTAACTGAGAAAACCTCGCTGTAAAGCATTACGTTGCCTTTACGAGAGTAAGAATGCCACCTCATGAGTGCAGCCATAAAACCATGTTTAAAAACAATACAGCACTGGAGTCATTAACTGTGATTAATGCCTAATGCATTAAAGTGTCACGTTGCATAGCCAGTCCTAATACACTCAGTGAATCAACAGCAAGCTGGTTTATTGGTTCATAAAATGTTACTAAAGTGTTACAAAAAGGTCATTTACGCAAAGCCTCAGGCTGGACGTCTGCAAAAAGTCAGAAACACATTTTTGGGACATTTCTGCTACAGATGTGTTCCGTTTTACTTTAAGCATGCTACTGTGATTTTTCTTTTTCAGGATACTATAAGACAAAAGTGTTTAATATATATCTGTATATACTGTAGTTTGGTAACTAATTATTAAATAGGCAATTATACTCCCAAGTAAATAATATCATTCATATAGTAGTGAGTGACCAGGTACCTTTTTTGATATTGGCACCCAAACTACAAAACAAGAAATCCAAATTGAGACGTGCATGTAGCATTTTAGAATATAATATATTCATTTATTTAATCAAAAAATAATCTCGCTAATGTTTAAACTTTATTGCTGAAGGTTTTTATTTTCAGCCCGGGCATCTCAACCGCTCTTCAGGGCTGTTCATTATTTCAAAAAGGCCTTAAACAATGTGATGGACTCCAAAGGAAAATGAAGATGCAACATGTCGACGATTGTGCTTTTGCAGTATTAGAAACCGTTTGGCAAGAAAATGTAATCTTAGGATGTATGAGGTGTTAATTCCTTGTACTGAAACTGAAATGTTAATCTAGCTGTTTTTATTTAACAAAAAGGAGAAAAAAAATGTCTGTAGGATATAAAAGGGATGTCTTCTGAATGCTGCAGACCAAATCCCTAAGAGACAAAGATCTCCAAAGCTTTTTCACCTTAAACCTTTTTTTGGACATGTTCTGAAAAACTGCCTCTAGTTGTTTAACTAATATCGTTTTAGTCCTGTCCTCTCGCAGAGGCTTCTGGGAACTCAAACAGCCAAAATAACTTGTGCACGCGTGGAAGGTCAAATGAATCATGTTTTACATTCTGAAGCAATATTTTTGTAACAACATGAAGTATTTTGTTATTAAAAATGATTTCTATTTTTGTAAATGAAGCCAAAGTTGATGGTGACTCATTTTGATATTGCGTTATTACTAACTTTTGTGAGGATAAACATTTTTTAATGTGTCTTTTGGGAGAATTGACGGTGTGAACAATACCATGACTACATAAAACTGCGCTGCAGATTATACAGGGAAACGATGACGGTGGGTTTGATGATACTTGAGAAGTAAGTCAGTATCAGATCAAGGACTTTGAAAGCAGCAGCCTCTTTCATGCTGCTGTCCGTATCATGAAGGCTGTCTCAGCATGAGGTGTGGCTATGACTTAATGTCTTTTTATTGACCTACATGTATATAAATCTCAGCATTTCGCTGCCTGCTTTGACAGTGCAGATGAACTGCACAGAAATATTTATTTTCATTAATGATCCTGTTTTGTAAATCAATATGTGTAATAGATTAGATTATTAATATATTATTTTATGCAATAAAACTCAGTAAATTCTCCAAATGACTGTTTGTGGTTCTTCTTCTTTTTTTTTATTACCTTGGATTAAGTATTTCTCACATTTTCACTTTGCTGCTCTTCTCGTGTGTTTTCAGCAGACTGACTCACAATGATGCAGAACACAGTTTTTGTCACCAGGGGGCAAAGTTTTTCTACATAGAATATAATCTATTTCTCAGTGCCGGCAATCTAAGCAACCATCAGTTTTCAGTGTAAGTAAATAAGAAGACATATAAATGAATACATGAAAGACTCAAACATCAGACTGAACATTTCTCAGGTTTTACACCAGAAGTCTTTCAAGCGAACAGTTTTTTTGAAATGTTTGACAAACCAGACCGTATAAAGTCAAGTGAAAAAGAAAGTTTTCACATGCAACCCTGTGAAAAACTAAGTACGTCCTTACTGTTTCTATAGGATTAGCCAGGTGCTGCTAATCAAATGCACTTGATTAACTGATCATCTGCAAGTGTGGGCACCTCTATAAAAGCTTAAGCAGTTTGCTGGGCTGGAGCATTCAGGTGTTGTGTGTTAACTCAATGCCCAATAACTACATCTCTACTGGCCTCATTTAACATGTTAAATGACAGTTAAAAAAATAAAAAATTAAAAGGCAAGTATGGTTTGTTTGGAAGAGCTGCACGGCTTACGTTTAATGTATTTTAACAGTATGTCACACTGATGAGTTAAATGTGATTTCTAAGAAGACGCCGATGCATACAACAGCAAAATAACATGTTCAAAAGAACACTGTAAATAAAAAATCAGCAACAATTGCACCCTCCAAAAGGCACAGGCTTCACATCCACCTTATAAAGAGAAATCTCACACACTGTAACTAATCATACGATTAAGACTGAGAAAGCAGAAGATTTCAGTGTATTTTGAACATAAATGATAGTGAAGCGTTTCATCAAGGCAGTTCGTGTCTCATTAAACTGGATCTCTTTTTTTGCTGGCATGTAAACCATACTGTCCATGGTGTAAACACTGTTCGAGCTCTCCTGCTTTAATTCTGTCTTCTCTAGAGTTCTTTCTTCATCTGCGCTAAACAGCCTTTGGAAACTGCAATGGTAGGTGTTAAAAATACAAAAGTAACAACCTTTAGATTCTAGAAGTTACTAAAGGCAACACTTAGTTGATATTTTATGTAATTGTCCTTTTTACAAAAAAATGTCCCTTCTTTTATATAAAAGCATAAACTTGTGGTGGGGGTCTTTTATTTAATTATTTTTTAAATCACATTACAAAATGACCTGCAATAAACCTGATTCTGGGGTGTCTCAAAAAGCTATTAATTTTATTATTTAACATCAAATTAGATGTCTATGTTGATCATTCATCGATTAGATTGGATTTATCTAAACCCCTGCAACTTCAAGCTGGAGAAGCTTTAAAGAAGCTGCATGAATGGATGATTATTTATTCCACATTAACGTAAATTATTAATTATAGTCTCATTATGGCCTAATAGCCTAATGGGTGTGATAAAGTTTAATTATGTGTTCGTGTCGTCTATCATAGACATAATTGGTAATTGTTTAATAAAATATGTTATAAATGATTAACTACCCTGTAACTTGCAATATCGGTCATTGTAATGGGGTCAGAGACCCTCTCATAGAGGAAGTCCCGCCTTCTCAGACCTGTGAAGAAAATCATTGGTTCCCAGAAATGGCAATCAAATAACAGCCATGTCTAGATTACGGGTCAGATAGAAGACCATCGGTTTTAATCTGGTTGGCTTCAGTGGGTTTATTTCACCGCTGCGCCTCTGAGGACTGCACACCGGGAATAGGCTGATCTCTGTGGAGGGACTCCGACAGGCTGAAAGCTCCTCGGCGGCTTCATCTGCGCCTTTTATCCGCAGAGAATCAGGATGGTGTTAATAATTAGACGCTAAAAACAGCATCATGTGTTGAGCCCTTAAAAAAAATAATAAAAGGGTGTTTCCAGAGGAGCGAGGCTGCCACACACTGAACAGCTGTAGATGTGATTCCTTCTCGCTGCGGACGGCGTTGAAGAAAAGAAAAATCCATCCAGATGATGTCAGGAAAGCATTTCAAGGCTCATGAAGTGAGCTGCTGCATCAAGTATTTCATCTTCGGATTCAACATTATATTCTGGGTAAGTCCCGCGTTTGCTGTTTGCGACGTCAGGCCTGCCATCGTCACTTTAACTCACTGATATGCCTTTGTTCCCCGTCTTTAGCTGTGAGGTGTGTTTATTTATTTATTTATTACTGTTTGCGCTGTTTTATCTTTTTGTTGGTTTCGAAGTGGTTTCGCTTTCTGTGTTCTTGCTCCTGTGCACTTGCTCCCTCTGTCACCCATCAGCCCGCTTTTGTTTTCCTGTGTCCTCCATCAGGATGAGAGCAGCTCTCTTTTTACTCTCGGCACCATCAGCTTGTTTACATCACGGTAGCCACAGCTGAGGCCTTATTTATATATTTATTTATTTTTTATTGTAGTGATGTTTGGGCTTAGAAAACAGAGCTGTCATTCTCTGTGCATGAGTAAAACCACAGGGGAGGAAACAAAACAAAAACACCTCCTCTCATGCTTTACACCCACATCAACCCCACAGTCACCCTGGGCCTGCAGTTTCCAGCTTGAAACAATACCTGCATGGGTGCTATTTCACAGGTTGTTGAGGAGAAGAGGTGGGGTAGGCTTTACTAGTTATTAACTGTGCTAAGCCCTAGTAGAACCGCAATGATTAATCGATTTAACCAGTGACTGTTTTAAGTAAGTAAATTTTTATTTATATAGCATATAATAAATAAATAATTGCCAATCAATTAATTGTTTTAGCACATTTTAAGCAATAATGCTGCCAGGTGGTTCCAGGTGTTAAATGCGAGTATTGGCTGCCTCTCCAGTACTTAGGTTAAAGAAAGTAGAATAATTCTTGGCTTTTAGGGTATTGGTCACAGAAAATGATGTCATCTTGAGAAAAAATAAAACAAACAAACAAAAAATGGAACAGTCCAATTGACTGATAAATGAAGTATGAAATAAGATTGGCCTGATTTGAATAAGGGCTGAAATGACTGCAGGGACATTATGTTCACTATTGATTGTTCTACCATATTTGTTTCCATCAGTCAATAGACTGTTTGGTCCAAATAACAACACAAAACGTCACATAATGGCGTGACGCTAAAAGCTCAAGTGAATGTTTGGCAGTTTTCACTTTTTAATTGGAAATTTAACCCTTGAGATCAACAGTCTTTCTTGGGCGTGTGCCGGGCTGATGTAAGCAACATTAACTTTTTTTTTTGATAGACAGACACCACTCAGAAGGGCCCTACCTGCGTTTGAACCCAGGACCCTCTGGCCATGAGGCACTGGTGCTCACCTCTCAGCCCCTGTGCCACCAGAGTAATTAGCTGATTGTCAGAATTTCTGCCAATAAATTAACTGCTTGATCTAGGCCTTCACATACAGCCCATTCTTTGTTTGTTGTTACTGGATTTAATAATTTAATAACCAGATGTGGATGTCTGCTTTTGTCTGATAACAGTAGATTACACCAGTCCAACTGACTGATTTGCAACACTGGCCATATTAGGCCTTTTCCACAGCAGACATTTTGCCTTGTTATTGTAGGAAAAGCACAGACGCTGATAACATGTGGCAATATTAGTAATAATTCAAGTGTCCCAGTAAGCCATTGCAGTGTGGGAGTGTGGGACTTTGAGTCCAAGCAGCTATCAGTATATATATTTTTAAAATTTATTTAAACCAGTAATTTTCTTACAGTGAAATGTCAAAATGTCTTCTTTGAAAATATCCCCTTGACTCATGTCAGCTGACATAGTGTGCATATATCTATATATACCAAATTTATTACCTGCCATCAGTGTGCTTCTGGTCTATTGCAGATTGATAAAGAGAAAAGCCTTTTGGGCCCTGCAGAAGCTCTCAGCTAATTGTGCAGTGACCGGTGACTTATTTGAGCCTTGTGTCATTCAGATATCATCAGCAGAAGTTGTTGTGTCAAAAACAGCTGCTCCCCTGCCTCATCATCTCTCTCAGAAATAATACTAGAGATAGTTCATTATCTTTAATCTGAGAAAAAAAATGTCTTTAGTGTTTCTCTCTGATGAATTAATGGGTCTAATTTAAGCAACAAAAGACTTTGGTTAAAACAATTATTTAAAAACCTAATTATTTGTCACCTTTATTTCAGTACTTTTTAAGTGTTGCCAGCTGAGTGGGATTTTAATCTTATTAGTGAAGGCATTCTTGGATAAATTTTTGGACCAACAGTAATTAAATTTACTGCATCTTCTGTTGAAATCTGCACAAATGATTTAACTCATAATATGTTAAGTATTTTATTTTTTTTATAACATTAGTCACTGAACTGTACATAACCACGCACTGTTGATAAATAAAAAAATAATATATTGTGATGAGCTTAATGTTAAAAAGAGGTCATTACAGATATATGTCATAAGAAGCCAAAACTCAGTGCAGTTATAAAATTAAGGTGAATTTACAAGAGTTCTTTAAATGGTACAAAATAAAGAAAAATAACAAAATGCATGAAAATTTGATAATTAAATTAGATGTTTATTAAAAGTATAAATTCCCAAATATATGTTAAAAAAAATCACTGAAAAATACATAATTATACACCAGAATATTTTAATAATAGTTACAGGACTTTTTTTTTGGGGGGGGGGGGGACAAAATAAATTTTGTACACACAAACTTCCATAAAATGTTAAATGACTGTTGTAATAATAATCCTGATTACTGACGTTACACTGCGGCGTACAGTTCTGTACAGTCTGCTGTTTAAAGATGCTTTCTAATGTGGAAGCCTCCTGCTGATCCTGCAGACTGGGATGAGAAATATTTAGTAATGGACCACTGCCAGGAAAATCTCTCTGTGGTTTCTGTCAGTGCGCGTCTGTGTGATGACTACATGTTGCAGTCACAGCAAAATAAACCTTCTCCCTCCTCTTTCTCTCCCTCTTTCGTCTCTGTCAGTTCCTTGGAGTGGCGTTCCTTGCCATTGGTTTGTGGGCATGGAGTGAAAAGGTGAGTTTTATGCACACATGTGTAATGACAAGTTGCATGAATTATTTCTGTGAAGTTTTTCACTTGCAAGTATCTGCAAATAATCCATAAACAGCATATCAGTGCCAGTCATTGTTTGTGGTTTACACTAGTCTGTGTGCATGAAATGGTCGCAGTGACTTTACTGAATCAGAAAGGAATTTCATGCTTTCCTGTGGGACTCGTGAACAATGGGCTATAAATTGATCTGATGCATTTCACAGATTCATTCATTGTGTACTGTGAAAGGAAGCAGTCTACTGAGAGTGTTGTGAATTTCACCAAAGTACATCTGAAGATCTTGATTGTTGCTTCGTCCTACACACAGAACTGCAACTAATATTATTTCATTATTTATTAACTGCTAATTTCTTTTCTTGATAACTAGATTAACTGTTAGATTGATGTAATGTCAAAAGTTTGGTTAAAAGAGTTCGATGCCACACTGTAGGCTAAGTTAAACAGTTAACTTTTGACAAAGACAGAGAAACAGCTAGCCTGGCTCTATCTAGAAGTAAGAAAATCTACATATAATTGTGGTCAGAAGTTTACATATGCTCATCATGGGCATTAATGAATGGCAATTTTCCAGGGTTTAATGATTGTGATCTTTAATGACTTTAAAAAACAAGAATTGGATGCACAAGTTTGAAATTATTTTAGGGATTTTCTCAAATCCGCACAGGGTCAAAAGTATACATACACCCCACTAATATTTGGTTAAATGTCCCTTAGCAAGTAGCACCTCAAATGATTTTGGTAGTCATTGGTTGGTTTCCTGGCATGAATCTGGCTTTTGTGATGCTGGTGTTCCAGCAGTTTCCAGTTCAGGGCAGGCTTGAGTCTTGGTGGTTCGTGGGTTGTTCCTGAACATCCTAACCAATTTCCCCTCATCTGAGGGTGAAAGTTTGGGTTTTATTTCAGACCAAGGCAAAGTGGTGGCACATCAGAATAACTTGTACTTTTATACAGTTGTTTGAACTAATGATCTTGGAATCTGCAGTTGTTTGGAAATGGCTCAAAGAGACTACAGTTCTCCCTCTTAGATCTTCGCTGAGTTCCGTGAACCTTCCCATTGTTTTGAGTATTGGTCAATCCAAAGAGTTCTGGCAAATAAATCCTTTCTTTACTGGCAAAGAGAAACTACCTGTGGTAGTCAGTCATGAACAAGAAGTTAATAGACCTTGGCTTTGTTGAGTTAAAAGACATTGTATATTTGCATAGTGTGTGTATATTTGAACCTGTATAGTTTTACCCCTGTGGAAAAAAAACCCCTCAAATCCTTGCATTTTAAAGTCATTAAAGATGTATGTTGTACAACCCTGGAAAAAGAACATTTCAGAAAATTTATTAAAAGCCCAAAACTACTATGACATCCACGCACATGATGAGTGTACGTAAGCTTCTGACACAACTGTGGTAGCATCTCTGTAGCTCATCGGTTTGCATGCTTGTTAGCTTGTGGTTTGTACACTGGGCAAATGAACAACATAAAAATTAGCTTTAAAAGTCAAATGATGTTTGCTTAGCTTTGCACAGATCCAGGCAGCTTCTTTTTTGCAGGTTCTTTTAAATAACTGCCGACGCTGGCTTTGATCTTACATTGTATAAGTTAGGTTTGATACAGGCTTACTAAATTATTCCTTCACTTAACAGTGGACAGTGGACAGTGGTGATATTTCAGTGCTTTTTCAGTCCCTTTTGATCTCATGTGTTTTTTCCCCAGGGTGTTCTCTCCAACATCTCGTCCATCACGGACCTGGGGGGCTTTGACCCTGTCTGGCTCTTCCTTGTGGTGGGTGGTGTGATGTTCATCCTCGGGTTTGCTGGTTGTATCGGAGCACTCCGGGAAAACTCTTTCCTGCTCAAGTTTGTATGTTCCCTAAAGGCTTTCTCAGAAATCTTTATATATTTATTGGTTCCATGACAGTTATTAAATCCAGAGAATGCTTGTGTATTTCAGTTCTCCGTGTTCCTGGGTATCATCTTCTTTCTTGAGCTGACCGCTGGAGTCCTGGCCTTTGTCTTCAAAGACTGGATCAAGGACCAGCTCAATTTTTT
The DNA here is from genome assembly GCA_034780415.1 of Cichlasoma orientale. Lineage (NCBI taxonomy): Eukaryota > Metazoa > Chordata > Actinopteri > Cichliformes > Cichlidae > Cichlasoma > Cichlasoma orientale. The sequence continues at coordinate 260,079 of JAVDPK010000225.1, forward strand.
CATTAACAACAACATTCGGGCCTATAGAGATGACATTGATCTGCAGAACCTGATCGACTTCACTCAGGAATATGTGAGCACTGTGTTTCTTTATTTGTTGTACTGATTTCTCTCCAGTAGTTTTACCTTGTGTTAGAGATGTCTGTTTATTTCTGTGTGACCTTGTATATGTCAGGGTTTTTGTGTGTGTGTGCATTTAACCTTGTAGTGGGAGTGTTGTGGAGCTTTTGGAGCTGACGACTGGAATTTGAACATCTACTTCAACTGTACTGACTCAAATCCGAGTCGTGAGAAATGTGGAGTGCCCTTTTCCTGCTGCACCAAAGATCCAGCGGTATGTCTTTCTACCACAATAAGTCTGTGGGTGTTTTTGTGTATTAGAGTTTAAATTAAAGACTGCTCATACTTGGAGGGGAAGTTGTGAAGGCCTTCCTTGTGACAGATAGCGTATTATCTGTGTTCTCCAGAAGAAGGGCTAATGCTATCAGATACCATGGCTGGCTTCCAACAGGACGCTCAGGCCACCGTGTTTAGTCCTGTAAGGCCCTGCCAGCAAAGAAAAGTCTGAAAGCGGATGGGCGGGGATCTGGACAGAGGCATTTTTTGGCAGAAAAATACTCTTAACTGCTCAGCACAGCAGTGACAGCACTCCGCTTTGGCAAAACAGACTCAGCAAAGTTTTTATTTGACAATCTAAGGACAGATTGTCCCATCAAGGTCATGCTCTATAAAGGGGTGAAAAAAACCCACTTGGCATAAAAGTAGTTGTTGGATAACATTATTTCCCAGAGGCATCACTTGCACTTAATGTTCTCTACAATTTCCAAACCATTTCAGCCTTTCAGTTTTAGTCGTGTCCAGTTTAGTTGTGCAGCGGTGTCTTTTGGGGTTATATTTTGTCAAAGAATCTCAGGTCTGCCAGTTTCAGGTCTGTTGAAGTTTCTTTTTTACTTCTCTTAATACTGGCTTTCCATCAAAAGGACAGTTAATTTAAAAAAAAACAAAACCCTGACATTTAAAGAAAATGTTTCCCTGGTGTCATCAAATGCCATTAAAAAAACCCTGAAAAACAACCATAAATGCTCTGTTTTTCCCCTATTCTATCTGGTTGAGACATGTAGTTTATAGAACAGCTTAATTCCTAGCACATCATCATGCTGACACGGATGAAGTCCAAAAGCTGAAATGCTTTTAGTTTTTCTACATACTGCAAGTACTCCTGGAGCTTTGACTTCTTCATCCTGTTTCTTCTTCTCCATCGAGGGAAAAGGCAAAGGTTTGCCAGAAACCTCAGCTCTGCCTCCATAATACTTTTTTCCCATGTTTGTGACTCCCTATCCAGTGAAGTCCTACCAAAATACGAATCTTAAAAAGATGCTGTAAATATACAGTTTCATTTTGGCTGACCATTAGGGGAAAAATGTTTCCACTAGTCTTTATCTGCAAGCAGTTTCCTTTCTCAGCCGTGTTTTACATACGCTGGCATCAATCAGATCACTTTTTACACGTTGTCTTAAACACCTGCCTGTTTTATTTGCTGCTTTTAAGAAAACAGAACTTGACTTCTGATACTGAAGTCCAAGTTTCTGTTCTCAAATCTGCAGCTGTGATCCTATGTTGTTTTATGAAGGTTGGCCTGACCGGAAAGGCAGACGCGCCCTAGCATCCTAAACGTACAAGTAGAATTCAGGGTTTATATGCAAAATTCATCACGATAACTATATAAACATGGACTGTCATTTCTGTCTAGTTTTACTCACCATCATCTTTAAAGTTCATTCACACTTTATTCTCCTTCATGCCAAGGGCCAATCTAGAGTCTCTAACTAACCTAAAATGCATGTGTCTCTTCTCTTCACAGGAGGATGTCATTAACACTCAGTGTGGATACGACATCCGAGCAAAAGCGGTGAGCCACAAACAGAAACTTAAATTTATCGCCAAGACTGAGATCCTCATGGAAACATGTAACAGGGATAGAAAAGAGTGGAAAGAGTCAAAATTGTGAATTGGCTTATTTTGCTTCAGGCAGGTTTATTCGGCTATATGAGGTCATCGACGACTCCACCCTGGACACAATATTTCTCTTTCAGTATGTTTCTCAACTCACTCCTGAAAATACAGCAGCTGGCTCGCCATCAGCACTTTGGGCCTTGTGGCATTACTCATGCGGCAGCAATGCAATGGGAATTGAAATCCCCCCCTCCCCGCCTCGGTCGTTAGCTTTGGCCGTACTGCGCGGTAGCATAATGTAAGGAAAAGGCTCTGTTTGTTTTCTTGACTTTAAATGCGAGCCAGAGAGAAGCAGACTCAGAGCAGGAAAACAGTGAGCTGAGTGTGTGTTAACAACTGCGTAACAGTGGATCAGAGGCTTTTCACTGTGGAAAGCTTTAGGGGAGACCACAAGATGAAAAGGGGAATCATGTGTCATTAAAAATAACTGTGTTGTTAAGTGTTGCGAAGCAAAGTAAAACCCAGTATATTTGAGCTGAACTTGATTATCACGCTGCAGTCCTGGTTTGACTTGTAAATGTTTTGACAGGACTCCGAGCAGAGGACATTCATCTATATCAAAGGCTGCGTACCACAGTTTGAGAAGTGGCTTCAAGATAACCTGACAGTGGTGGCAGGCATATTTATTGGGATTGCATTATTGCAGGTGGGGATTGGTTTACCCTTAACGTCTGAGCTCTCTTTTTCATTCCACTCCCTAACATTTTTTTTCTTTGTTTCTTTGGTTTTTTTTTAGATTTTTGGCATCTGTTTAGCGCAGAATCTCGTGAGCGACATCGAGGCCGTGAGAGAGAGCTGGTAGGTAGCAAGAGTTGTTGACTGGACGTGCATATTTTTGTGTCCGAGGGCATCGCTTTTGTTTAAAGAAATATCAGTTCATGACTTGCAGGAGTTTTTTTTTTAGTTTGAAAACATTTTCAGTGCATCTCAATAATATTTTAAATGTACAGAGCAGATGCTGGAGGCTGCAGCGGTCACTTTGGGTTTTTTATGGCTCAGAGTGAATAAACCAAAATATCACAAAGTTTTGCAACCACATTCTAGGTCCACAAATGAAATCCTGACTTTGTGATCACCTGACCTTCCCTGCGTTGCCTCCAGCAGATTGACCTTTTTTGCTTCAAAGTGAAACTACTAAACCAATTGTTACCTAATTTGGTTGAGTTGTGTCATCCTGTGTTGATCTGTAATAACTTTCGTCAAGCACCACCAGGTCAAAAAGGTGTTGTGGTCAAAAATGTTTCAAACCTCTTTTAAATCATAAACGGCCTCATCTGGATTATATCTTTAGTGATAATTGTTAAATGTTTGCATGCCAACAAGCCGACCCAGCTTTTCTAAAACTTAAAAATGTCCACTTCTTTTGAAACTTGAAAATGTGCTGCAGCCCACAGAAATCTTTAAATATCACCGTCACCCGCTGGTTTGCAAAGTCCCATTTTGAAGCCTGACGATTTAGTCAGCATTTCACTGTCGCCATCTTGGTTATTTATTTCACTCGATATGGGACCATAATTCACAAAATGAGCATCTTGTATTAAATAAGCCTCTGCCTCCCAGTGCTGCCAGCAAAGCATGTTTTGTTTGTGCTTTTCAATGTCTTTGATTTTGTTTCATTGTACCCATTCATGAATCTGCTTCCTGTTTTTGTGCAGTTTGTTTACCTAAGACCTCCAGAGAGTTTTCAAAGGCAACTGGGTAAGCACTCGCAGGTCATTCACCGGTAACATTGCAGTATAAATTATTGATCTCCCTCCTCTTGTAGACTGACTGCACTGCGATGTTTTTATTTTTTAATTAATTTTTTTTTTTTTTTTTTACAGGACTTTGCAGCTCGGACGCCAACAGTGAAGGGAGATACTTTAATCAGCTAATATGTCCAGTATGAACAGTCTCATTCATATGTAAATAGGAAATTTTTAATTATTTTTAGAGTTTCTGTATTTTAAATGAAGCGCCACCTCTGAAATGTATCACTACACAGACAAAACCAATGCAAATTCATTGCAGTACAAGCTACAGTTACAGTAAAGGCTGCGTCGAGGAAACGAGGAAGGAAACGTCTTTTGTGCAGATGACAAACGGAGGCAGAGTTTCTCTGAGGTAATGCTTCGTTTAGAATGCAGTCGGTGGTTTTATATGTCTCACAGCTGCAGTTTTTAACAGCTGCATGTAAGGGTTGTGTACAAAGATAAAAGTGATTCTGGAAATGCACTGCATGCCTTTTGTCTACTGACAGTACTGACAGGACATCGGCTTCTAACCGTGTGAAGTATTTTGAAGTATTTGTAAAATAGTCTGTAATTTCGAGTGAGCCGGCTGGTTAGCACTTTGTTGAATGTTCGGTGGAGTCTACTTAAGAGAACTAACTTCTAAGATCTGTGACCACATTGTTACAGATTACAGTCTGACTTGTGGGGCTATAGTGACATGTAGTATCATGATGAGACGTGATGGATGTGATAGGCTTTGTAAACTTGTAATAAAGAGAAACCCAACAATGTGGCATCTAATCAAAACTCAGCCTTAAGCACTTTAATCTTCATAGAGGAGTGATCATGAAGCTCATTGCAGCTGTTCAGCTTCTGTCATGACAGACTGTTATTCTGGTCAAGCAGCAGCCACTGGAGGGGGCACTTTCCATAAAAATGCTTCTGTAACTAAAAGGGGCTTCATAATTGTCAGCTTGAAAATTGTTTTGGCAACTTTTTTTTAGGGTAGTTACCTTCCTTGCACATGATCCTTCTGTCCGATAGTGTTCATTCATAATTTTCCCTTATTTTCAGTTGTTGCCAGTGTGTTGAAATCACTCTAACACCGACAAACAGAAATTTTCACTGGAAATTAGGCATAGCCTTATTTTAAAGGGCCGTAACAAAACTGCTCGGTGGCACTTAACTGAATGTAGAACTGACTTTTAAGCTACATGCATACAGTACTTGAAAGCACACAGGCTCTGTCATCAGCATTTTTACAAATTCAAACGGCGATATTAAACAATAACTTAAAGTTGTCTGTTAACACGTGAAGGAAATGTGAACCTGCCTTTCCTTTACTGCCAAATCCTCTGCATTTGACCACAAAATTATATTATTCAGTGTATTTCTGGTGTCTAACCAAATGTATTATCTTCTACAGAGAAACGTTAAAATGCCAAAATGGTGTCAAATATCTGTTTACTTACCACTTAGTGCCATATTTCCGATTTCTACGTACTCCTGATTATAACCATACTTTTGTTCATGTGTGCTCCTAATTCTTGTAAATGACTGGATTGTGTTGAGATGTAAATACACCTGAATAAATGTTGTTCTTTCTATGCTGTTGTCTGTGATTCTGTGTATACTTTGTCAGGATCATATGTTACGCTGATATCATACTTACGTCAGACTAAAATTAATGGTAGAACTGCAGATGAATTGTACGTCAGTGATACTGGTCGAATGGAAGCTCACTACCTCCATCTTGTGTATGAAACAAATATTATTTTAAAGCATTTTTCACCGTGACCCAATCACTGGCCTCCAGTTTTCACATGTTTAGGTTCCATTTGTGTACACTTATTTATGTAGTGCTAAAAATGAAGCTAAAGGTGCTTTACACTCAGGCAGTAATATTTAAAACATGGTGGCGGACAGAAGGAATGTGAGGGAGTAGGTTAACTGAAGGTCAGTTTGTTCACATGGTTTTCATTTGGTGCTCACTGAGGTCAAAGTGTTCCAAATTTTGGGTGCACTAGCACAGACGTGAGCCCATGATGGGCGTGATGTTGAGAGAAACAGCAGGAAAACCACCAATTCAATTCAATTCAATTCAATTCAATTTGATTTATATAGCACCAAATCACAACAAACAGTCGCCTCAATACGCTTTGTTTTGTAGGTAAAGACCCTACAATAATACAGAGAAAACCCAACAGTCAAACCACTGTGGCATGTGACAAGAAATACAATCATCAGCCACTTCATTAGGTACACCTTTCTAGTAATGGAATGGACCCACTTTTGCCTTCATTCCTCAGAGATTTTGGCCCATATTGGCATGACAGCATCACACAGTTGCTGCATATTTGTCAGCTGCACATCCATGATGAGAATCTCCTGTTCCACCACATCCCAAAGGTGCTCTATAGATTGAGATCTGGTGATTGTGGAGGCCATTTGAATACAGTGAACTCACTGTCATGCTCATGAAACCAGTTTAAGTTGATTTGAACTTTGTGTCGTGATGTGTTGTCCTACTGGAAGCAGCCATCAGAAGATGGCCACACTGGAGTCATAAAGGGATGGATATGGTCAGCAACAAGGCATAGGTAGGCTGTGGTGTTCAAATATGCTCACTTGGCGGAAGTGAATGGATGGATGGTACTAATGGGCCCAAAGTGTGCCAAGATAATATCCCCCACACCATCACACCACCACCAGTAAGTCTGAACATTGCTGTAGCTGCTCCAAAGTTTGACCCGGTGTGTGTTCAGAGATGCTCTTCTGCACTTGTGGTATGAAGAAAAACTCAGTGTTTCAGTTCAGTCAGTTCAACTGAAATTACTGATTACATCCTGCGATCTATTAAGTCCACACATGGACCTAACTATGAAAGTTACAGGAGATGAAACCATTTAAAAATCAATTTAACTTTGATTTTGGATGATATCTGAAAATCAAGTTAAATTATCAGGCAAAACTGTGAAGAACAAAATGATTTAATAATGTAACACTTGTTTGGTGCCACTTGATTTAGCTTTCAGAAAAAGTACATGTGCACTGCAGTGTGGTTCAGCTCCAGCAAATTTTCTGTATTCTTCAGTATTTTGAAGCCTACTTTAATTTCTCTTTATGCCTGATTTATAACATCCATCAACAGCATCATTGTTAACAGGGCAAACTCTACTTACTGGTGACCACATAATGAATTAGTGTTGGACATGGATAAACACTTATACGTGCTTACATATTCACTTCAGAGTATCATAATGTGTCAAATATTTATACACAGCTTATGAAATACTTAGGGGAGAAGTTCCGCCTTCATCCTTGTTCTCCCGTCATTGTTGTTCACTGGCCAGCAATGACCAGTACATTACGTGCTTAATAGTGCTACTCAGGAATTATTTTGATTGAATTTTTGCTGTTATAAATGCTCAAATTAAGTGTGTATTCAAAAATAAAATTAGCAGTCCACTCTAAGACTGGTTTTAGTTGAAGTGTTAATTAGATTGGAACTATAGACACACATTCGCACACCTATTTTTCTACCAACATGTCACAGATAACCAGCACAGAGTCTCTGTTTTCTGAGTTATCAGGGACTGACCTTTGGCATACATTAGGTGTTATCTGCCTCAGTGTGATTTTTGATCCTTTTTTAGGCTGTAAAGAAAAAAAAAAAAAAAGGTTGACACGTTTCCCACTAATATAATCAGTCTTCCTCTCAAACATGTTCACTCTCCTGTCCTGTCATTATGAGTGCCAAATTAGTGACATTGTTGGGAATTTGTTTCTTTGTGTGTCTCATTCATTCATGTATCTACCATCAGCTACCTTTTTATCCAGATTTCAGATAGCAACAATATAAGATGTCTTAAAAAATGCATGCTTTACTGTTTTCGCTGCCCTTTATTTGCTCTTAATAAGATTAAAAGATTTTTGGTCCGGTCAGTCATTCCTAGTCTCTCCGCGTCAAACAGAGGAAGACTGTGAATGACTTCTAACCGCATGTGTGACTGTTTGTAACCTGATGTTGTCCCTTGTTCAAAGCTGACCTTATCATTGCAGTGAAGGCATTGAAAACAGGTTAATGAGCTCCACACCTATCTTTGACTAAATGTTGTTTTTACATGCATTATTTTCTCACTTTATAGGCTATTACAATATAACTTTATTGGTGTTATCTGGAGTTCAGGAGTTAGTCACACCTTTTTATTGTTGCTTTCACTTGTGCAGCACCTCATAGCATTGTGAAGAAAAACGCTAAGGCTATAACTCTTCATTTATTAATGCCTTTTATTTAATTCTTTTTACTGACTGCAACCCTTTTATGCAGTGTGTGGATGCTACATTTTGTTTGCATGTCAAAGAAGTCACTGAATAATCAAAACTAATGCCCATGTCATATAAATGCAGCTTTCAAAATCACTAAGAACTTAGAAGGTCAAGGTACAATAACTACACGTGGAACTGCTGCTTTGTAATTAATAAAAATATATTGCATCAAGAGGAGCTTGCATCTTCTCCCTGTGTCTGTGTGGGTTCTCTCTGGGTACTCTGGTCCCCTCCCACAGTCCAAAGACATGCATGTCAGGTTAACTGGTGATTCCCATACCTGTGATTGTAAGTGTGAATGGTTGTCTCCCGCTCTGTTACCCCTGTGATGGACTGGCGACCTGCTTCTTGCTCCATGACAGCTGGCGTCTGCAGAAAATCCCCACACAACCAAGAAAATCTTGCATCATTTGTACAGTACCAGTCAAAAGTTTGGACACACTCACCCATTCATATGAATTAATACCACACTGGAATCCACTGAGCTCCTGAGAGCGACCCATTCTTTCACAAATGTTTGTAGAAGCAGTCTGCATGCCTAGGTGCTTTATTTTATACACCTGTGGCCTGATGTCTGTTTTCAGCACAGTTCTGGATTCAGATTCATGCAGAGACTGCAACGTGAGAAAACAGTGAGCATCATCAGGCCAACACTGATAGCCACTGGCTGCGCAGTCAATTCACAATTGCTGTATCTGATGTTAATGCATGAGCTGCCTTGTTAGAGTTCACTGATGAAATCATTCACTTATGTACTTGAAAATAGTTATGAGAGGTTATATTGTTTACTGCTTAAATAGTATTAAAGTAGACTTCATCTACTGTAAGTAAGACTATTCACCTGCCCCCTTACTTACAAGGGGTCACCACAGCAGATTATACAAGTCACAGTTCTACAAGGACAGACAACAGGATGCAATATCCCTCTACAACCACACATCATCTATCCTATCATTTTTATAGCCATTTTAAATTCAGTTTTGTGAGTTTGCATGTTCTCCCCGTGTCTGGGTGGGTTATCTCCGGGTGCTCCGGCTTCCTACCAACGGCCAAAGACATGCAGTTATTGGGGTTAGTTTAACTGGTGATTCTAAATTGCCCATAGGTGTGAATGTGAGTGTGAATTGTTGTCTGTCTCTTGGTGTTAGCCCTGGGACAGACCGGTGACCTGCCCTATGACAGCTGGGATAGGCTGCATAGACCCTGAATTGGATAAGCGGAAGAAAATGGATGGATGGATGGATGGATGGATGGATGGATGGATGCATGAATAAAATAAGAAGGAGAAGAAGAGAGCATTTATGTCTGATATGTATAAAATGAAAGGTTTTTAAGCTTAATTATATTCACAACGTGGCAGTTGTGTTTTCACGCAATAACTAGATCAGTGAAATATTTGCTTTAAAGTGTTGTTATATGGGATGATAATAACGCATACACAAGTGACGACACATTCTGGCCCACCGTAGAAATTTGTAAATGTTAGGGCCCACTGAGATGCTGTAATCTGACCCACGGGGCTGGTTTCTCCGACAGACTGCCCATTTCCTCCAACAAACACACGACTACAAAGTATCGACTGTTCATGGCGCGATGAAATGAGGTGAAAGGTGTTCAACATGAGGACCCTCTCTCATAACCCTCGTGGTTAATTTAAACTCTCTGTCGTGCTCGTTTTAATATTTTTCTCCTGTTTTTTTTTTTGTTTTTGTTTTTTTCCGCTCAAAAGTAACTTTCCTCTGTTGTTTGCGCACCAGTCAGGGCGCGCACCGTGGAGCTGAAATCTCAGATGTCTCACTTACTTGATGACTTGAATCAATCAGATAATCGAGTCTCATCGATTAAGTCCTCGCGCAGACTCAGTCGCTGCACGGCTGCATTGAAAGGGGACACATGGCTGCAGCTGCTGAGAGGGGATGTTCCTGTCTAACCTGGGCTGCTGAGGTTAATGATTTGCGGGTTATCTCGTACTTAGTACTTGAGCGTGGAGTTTGGAGTCTGCCCTCCCCTCCGATAAAACATAGTAGAAGAAGCTTGGCGCTGCTTTGCCTTTCTTTTTTGGCCCTGTGGTGCCACTTCATCCACTGACTCCTCTTTTTCATTCATCTGGCTGCAGAGAGAGGACACACAATGCTGACGTTTGTTGTGTTCTTGATTTTTGCAGCCACCTCCGCCTCAGCTTCTGCTAAAGGTGAGTTGATGCGTTTTTCTGAGGGGACTTTGGGATGTTTAGAGGGAACAGGAGATTTTAGCAGTTTGTTATAGTGAAGGGTGATTGAGTTATTCGGGACTAGAAGATAGCTACTTTATCTTGATTTGGAGTATTGGGTCAAAGCTTTGATACTTTGCTGTTGTCTTGAGGCGTCTACAGAAAAGAGATGTTGGGGGGGGGGGGGAAAGCAAGTTGTTTACAATTTTCTTGCTTTATGTCTGAGACACCGAAACGTTCAAATCCACAAATGAATGAATCCTCCACATTCAATATCAGTGGAGTTGCTTCACATGGCACTGTTTGGTGAAATCATCAGCTGATATGAGGTGAAGAGGTAAACCAACAAAAATCATGTAATATGTACTATTTCTTATGGTGATAGGCTTCAGATGAAGTATCCTTCTAGTTGTGGCCAGTGAACAAACGGATCCATGAACTGATCAAATCAGCTTCGGGGTGCACAGCGACCGGCGATGAAATCAAGTACTGACACGTCAGTCTGTCTTCCCCTGTGGACTGATGTCATATCTAACTGAAAGGTTGTCACTAATAGAGCCTGGCAGAGAGTTTTATCTTCTCTCACTTGGAACACACCCAGTTAAATGACCGCTGATTGAATCATAGCAGCTCTACAAGAGGAGGAATCTCATGACAATTTGTGCATTTATTGTAGTGAATTTGTTACAAAATGTATATGAATAATGTGAATGTTATTTTATTTGGCTACAACTGATAGTTTATACATGTAGAGATGCAGAGTCTCATGACAGTTCATCTGAACGTTGTTATAAAAACATCTTAAAATACAAGCACAGACTTGCTGTGAATGTTCAGATCCGCTCGTGGTCTTCTTGTCAATGCTTCAATAATCAGTTTGGTGCGTTGACTGTTTTGGACGGTGTCTAAAAGCCATTCATTTGTTGGAGTTTGATGACAAAGATTTAAAATGTTCCACTAAGCAGAAACCTTTTAAATGAAATAAACTCTCAAAATATGTCTCTGGCTTTCCACAAACCTAACCCATTGTGTTATTGAAGTGATTTTCTGATAAACACTCCCCAGCTTACCAGCTCACAGGGAAAAATTTGGAGCTTCAATGCACCAGAAAGGAAAGATTTTCAAAACAGTCACCGCTCACAGCTGTATTCTCCTAAAAATAACAAAGCCTTGATTGCTGCAGCGATGGATAATAATGATAATAATAATAATTAGCCTGAGCTGAAAGTCTTTTCATAGATGACTCTTGTTGTTGTGTTTCCTGTATTTCTCCAGGTGCTGCTGCTGGACCCCGGCTGAACAACACCCAGCTGTACAAATTCAGCTACACCACTGAGGTTCTGGTAGACAGAGCCAGGGGGTCAAAAGAGGGCAGTGGTGGCTACAGGATCTCAAGTGATGTGAATGTTAACCTGGTTTGGAGAGATCAGAGCAACAAGGATGACCAGCTGATTCAACTGGCAGTATGTGGACCCAAATATATGCTGAGAGAGAACATGATGTGATTATATTGTACATTTATTTAATGTTAAATCAAGTTATAACTCTAAGTACAAATGCATTTTAATGAACCTCACACTCAAGCTTGCGTGCTTCTTTCACTACTAGCTTGTGATGTGCTGCCAAGGCCAACAAAAAAGGATGTCGGGTTTTTGTTGGAATTAATAAATCTCTCTTTAACAGATCTCAAATTTGAGGATAGAGCCTGTGTCTCCCAGATCGGAGAAAAAGAACATCCTACGTGGATCCACAACTGAAAGCATTTTGGGGAAAAACAAACTAGCAGCTCTAACAAAACCTTTCTTGGTGCATCTAAAAAATGGAAAGGTAAGAACATTAACGCTGCCACTGTTATACCTTCAGTCTTAGCAAGTGAACATCAGAGTAGTTTCTGATCTAACAACAGCAGCATTTTCTGAATGTCACTTGTTGTTTTTGTTCTTTCTTTTGAAAGGAAGACGTGCTGATGTGAGCAATGATAGAAAGTCAGTAGTGTCCTTGCAGCAGTCACGGCACTGTTGTTGCCATCAGAGAGTTAATGAGCTTGCTTTGATTATGATAAAGTGATGATGCTGGCAGCGGAAATACCAGACAGATGTGTGTGTGTGTGTGTGCAAAGGTCAGCTGGTTCAAAGGGTCAATAAATAAATGAGCGAATGACAGAAGCTGACTAGAAGAGTGACTGTGGGTTGGTGGAGGATCATTCTGGCTGTGAGATGTTTCATTCCTGTTTTCTACTCATGTTGAAGAAACTGCTAGAATGAGTCTGTTTTGTGGACTTGATTACAGGTGCAGGGCCACAAAAAAAAAAAGATTTTCATCATAAAAGCACTCTTTATAAGCTGTGGCAAAAAACCTTAATAGTTATTACATGATTCGTTTCAAAGCTTTATACTGTTGATGAGCACATTAGTGATAAAGCTGATGAAGCCTAATGAGACTGGATGAACTTTCAGGTTCTCAGTTTCTAAAAAAGATGAAGAAAAAGAAAAAGAAATCTAATTACTTTGTTACAACTTTTGATTTGTAATAACAGCTGTCATTTAACAATTTATTATAATTTAATACAGTGTAATACACAATAATACAAAGAGCTGCAATAATCCCGTGACACAGTTTGTTTGAAGAGACAGCAGCACACAGAAAAAGAAAAGGTTGGAAGTGAAATAAATTTAAAGGGAACAAAATATACAAAAATATATAAAAATATATAAATATATATCATCTAGATAAACCTGCCTCCTCTTTAACAATCTGACATTATTATATTTTCTATTTTTAATATTTTTTAACTTTTAATCTTTTTAATTTTGCTATTTTAAAATATTTTATTTTTTCATTAAATTTTTTTACTGTTAATATATTTTCTTAAATACTGTTTGAACTGATATGTTTTGACATATCTTTAATATTTCAATGTTTTAAGCCTCACACAGTTTAGCTAAAATTTCACCTCAGGTCCAGTTTGGAGCAAAGTTTTAAGCGTGTGTGAAATATGATAGAAGAGTGTCTCCCTTGGTGTTGTTAGTTTATTTTTATCGGTGGCAGGCTGTGGCAGGAAAAATACACAGAGTAGCAGTGGAGGGTATATTTATGGTGGTCCTATCCGATATTGTGGTTGAGGGCCACGAATAAATTACATACTGTAAAGGAGACACTGTAGGATGATGTAACTGGCTGATCTCTAAACTCATGACTAAGAGTCAAAGTCCATTATTGAGCCAAACTGAAACCTCATTGGAGAAATTTGTGGTGTGATAAATTTAAATATAGGGTCAACCTGATCTGGATCATTTGAAGTCTGTTTACTATAAAGCCTGAGTGACAGAGCTGCGTGGTTCAGAATATATTTGAGAGTTTTGCGTGGCACTGTTTGCATGCGTTTGCAACATCAGTAATACAGAAGGTGATGTTAAAAAGAGCCTTGATTGCTCAGTTTGTTCCTCAAAGAGCTGACATGTTTTTTTTCAACTGTTTCAACATTTTCTACAGTAATATGTTGAATAGTAATATACTTGAAGTCTAAAGTAATTGACTTCCAGTATGTTTGTTTGTGTTGAAAGTACAAGTGTGATGTATGAATATATTTAAAACTAGAATGATTAAAAAATTAAGTATATCTTAGACATTATAATATGTCTGCTTCAGATCTTTTATTAATTGTATGCACTAATGCCAAAGCCCTTCTGGGTTTGATTTTGAGCTGCACTTCAAAGAATAACACTTATGGCTGCATGTAATGCAAATAGTCCCTGATATCACAACTATGCACACATGTTTCTGTACACAAGTGTGCAAAGGAAAACTGACACCTGTAAAGCCATTGTCAGTGTCAGCATGTACAAAACTGAAGGCTGTTTGCCTCAGTAGCTATTTTAACTGCTGCTGCAGTTGAATATACTTTGTTTGAGAATATAAAATTCTGCCTTGACATGTTGCTTTCTTTTTACATATACACTGTAGGCAAAAGCATTTTATTCCTACTGGGCAGAACCCGCAACAATCAAAAATCTAAAAAGAGGCCTGGCCAGCTTGCTGCAAGTGCAGCTCAATACCGGGAAGGTTGTAGAGGTAAACTACAAACTAATTCTCATTTCATATTCATTTTAAACATATTTTCATGCATGTAACTAATATAAACAAGCTATTTCTTTAAACAGAATGATGTGTCTGGGAGGTGTACAGTTGAGTACAAGGCAGTAAAAGGTCAAGTAACAAGAACCAAGAACCTAAAGACATGTAAGACAGAAGAGACTGGATTTACCACTCACAGTAAGGTCAGTCAGCATCCAGACCAACTCCAATGCTGAGCATGTTAAAATATCAACTTTTGTGAGTTGCTCATATCTGAATTTGTCCCCCACTCAGGTCTTGGGCGTGAGCAGGAAGTCCAGTTCTGTTACAGTGTTCACACTTGAAAATGGTTTCATCCGCTCAGCTGTGGCCGAAGAAACACACTCACTGGCTGTTAATGCTCGCAGATTTGTTGCGGCTAAAGTCGTGTCCAGGTAAATGCCTTAATGATGAATTCATCCGCGCTTCCGTGTTTCGTGACTGCATACTTAAAATTGTACTTGCTTCTTTCCCAGGCAAAGCCTGAAATTGGTTGGTACAGAGGCAGGACCACTGGAGGCTGCTGGGAAAGATGCTGCTGAGGTTGTCAAGTCAATAGATGCCAAACTGGCAGCTGTTGGTATTGTGGCTGAGAAAGTCAAATCCCAGTGCAAAGGCTGTCCATCAGTAAGTAATTGTTTACTGCAGGCACCAAGTCTTCACTCACACACAGCGTTGTTCTGCTAGATGCCATACTTTGATGACATCCTATCTCATCGCATCCTTCTCCATGGTTACAAATGCAGAAGTTCTTTAAAAAATACTAATAAAATAACTATAATGAACTTTAATATCTCTTTACATTTATTCTAGCAGGACAGAGAAAGAACTAAGAGCTAGTGTTTCCTATCCAGGTGCTCTTTCAGTGCATTTAAAACTCCTTCTGAATATGAAAAGTGGGTTCAAGTTGAGCTGTTTTAGTCATTAAAACAAAATAACTCTTACTAGTACAGTCTTGGTAAACAGATACTGTGTATTTTTGTACTTTAATTACTTACTGAAGATGATCTGTGTTCCAATCCCCTCTCCCCTGTGTTCTCCCTCTTAGCTGTTCGAACATTGGCAGGCTGAAAAGAAGCAGCTGGAGCCAGAGAGCCTGTCCAAAGCCAGGGCTCCTCGGAGCTTCCTGGCCCTCATCCAGACCATTAGAAAGGCGCCTAAGGATGAGATCCTCAAAGTGCTGAAGAGTGCCAGCAAGACGTCTCTGTAAGTGAGCTCCTTCCTCCACTTTTTATTTTATTTTATTTTTTTGCATCTTATTTCCTCTTTACTGACTGCTCTGTTTTAACTTCTTTCTCCTGATATCAGACCTCAGGTGGTTGATGCTGTAACATCCTCTCAGACCTCTGAATCTCTGGATGCCATGCTTGAATTCCTTAACTTCACTGATGCCAAAGGTTTGGTTCTGCAGGAGAGGTTTCTCTACGCATGTGGCTTTGCCTCACATCCCAATGAGAGAATGCTCCAGGCCCTGCTGGTGAGTTTCACATTAAAGCAAAGTCTAAGGACTTCTGTCACTTAGTACGTATCATAGGAAACAGGTGGCCTCTAGGTAATAAGATAATAATGCAGGATTCATGCAGGATTACCTGCCAGCAGCCAGTGTTTTCAGTAAATTGTAATAAAAAATGCTTTCCTTTCAGGAAATTTCTAAAGGAAAAATCGGCAGTACTGACATCAAAGAATCAGTGGTGATCATTATGGGAGCCCTGGTCCACAAACTGTGTCAGAAAGGAGGCTGCAACTTACCTGTGAGTCATCTAGAGAAGAAGTTACTCTAAATAAAACCATGTCTCTTAAGGACCTGAAAATCTACATTATTTACTGGAATATATTGGAAAAGCCATCAAAATGAGCAACGGCTGACTGATGATAATTTTCTGCTTTATGTTTATCCCTCAGACTGTGGAGCAGGTGAAGAAGATGATATTAAACGGTCCCGACAGCACGACGGTTGAGTCGGAGGTCCAAGTGTACCTTTTGGCCCTAAAAAACTCTCTCCTCCCTGAGGCCATTCCTATCTTCACGAAATATGCAGAGTCAGAAGTGGGAGCTTACAGCACCATCGCCCTCACTGGCCTGCAGAGATACGATGCGGATCTCATAACCAGCGAGGTACACAACAGTTTATTTACCGAATGTTACTCTATGGTTAGTTAATTACACACCAAAACAATTTTCTACCATCTAATCTTTTATTTTTTTAGGTCAAACAAACAGTGAACAGGGTTTACCACCAGAATCGACGCATTTATGAGAAAAATGTGAGAGCCGCTGCTGCCGATGTCATCCTCAGTAGCAACCCCACATACATGGAGGTGAAGAATCTGCTTCTGTCCATTGGAAACCTGCCACATGAAATGAACAAGTACATGCTGTCAAAGATCCAGGACATCCTTCGCTTCCAGATGCCTGCCAGGTGTGTTGTAGGGAAATAATCTACTGATGCATCAAAGCATTACAGGTATATGGATGATATGTTAAAACTATAAAAGAATTTTCTGCATTTTTTTCCAGCAAAGTGCTACGGCAAGCTATGAAGGACATGATTTCCCATAACTATGACCGCTTTGCAAAAGTTGGATCATCATCTGCATTTTCAGGATTCATGGCCCGTAAGTTTTAAAAAAAAAATCCTAATTGAAAGAGAAAACAAATCCACAAAATTTGGTTGAAATATTTATGATTTGAGATAAAATGTAAAAAGTGAGTCTGCTTAATTAAAGAAAATATCCTTCTTTACCCACTTTGCAGTCTTCCTCCTCAGTGTTTTTAAGCAAGGGCAGATAGAAGCATGCTAACTGAGCACTTTTAATGCCTTGCTTGTTCTCCTGAATTAGTAATAAGTAAAAGTCTGCTCCCTGCAGAGTCCGCTGATGTGACCTCCACGTACAGTTTGGACATCCTGTATTCAGGCTCCGGGATCCTGAGAAGAAGCAACATGAATATTTTCGGTGCTAGTAACGGAGCAACGCTGCATGGATTACAGGTAAACCAACAGTGATTACAAACTTAGCGAGCATCATAAAATCACTGAATTTTCTACATAGACTGAGGTATGAAATGTGAATATTTCCCTTCCAGGTCGCCATCGAGGCCCAGGGTCTGGAGTCTCTGATTGCTGCCACACCTGATGAGGGGGAGGAAGACCTGGAGTCATTTGCCGGGATGTCGGCTTTGCTTTTTGACATCCAGCTGCGACCCGTCACCTTCTTCAAGGGCTACAGTGACCTCATGTCCAAAATGTTCTCCATGACTGGAGACCCCATAAATGTAGTGAAGGGTCTCATCCTGCTCTCAGATCATTCTGAGGTAAGCCACCGCATTAAGATCATTAATCAGGTCATTAATAAGGTCTTTAATCAGCTGCACGGTATTAGATTTGCAGATTGTAGTTCACTCTCTTAAAGGTCACATCGAGGAAAAACAGCGCTGATCAAAAAAAGATACACGTGTACATTGTAAAATCACAAGTGCCTTGATTGTCGCTGCATCATGTTGCCACGTGGATGACTGAGAGTGCAATAAGTAGACTTTGACACCGGAGACAGAGGCTGAGGAAACTGAAGGCTGAAGTCAAACTTAAAGTAAATGTTTAGGAACCATGGAGGAGGCAAGGCTGAAAAAGCTCACATGAGTCATGCTGGGCTCAGATGCACTTGGTCAGTATGTGTACACAGACAGAGAGAGTAAAGGATCGCAGTTAATAACTCCAGCTGTTGAGGGGAATGATGCCAGTGTGAATAGGTCTAAATGTGTAAAGCTGATACAAGGATGCGGTATTTTTTACTGTGACTACTTTAAAAGCAGTGCTTTTTATTTTACTTTAATATCTTTTCTAAGGATAAGGTTTGTGTTATTTTATGCTTTTTTGGGCCCGGCGGTGCTCTGCCAGGGTCGGCTTTTTGGTGGCGATACATGGAATCGGTTCCGACCGCACTCGGTCAGAGGAAAAGGGTTTTTCCCTGTCTGTGACTGTAGCCCCGAGCTCTGTGGGGGCTATTTTCAGTCATAGATTAATTTATGTTTTGTCAGCTAGTTTGGATAGTAGAAGTGATTCATTCTTAGATTTGGTCTTTTCATTTGATGGTAAAAAAGAACAACCTATGTTTAACAGCATTTGCTGGTTTTTTTTTTTTTATGATTTGGTCTAGTTCCAATGCAAAAAGAAAAAAAAAACTGTCTTATTGGAGGCTTGTACATGTTTGTGGTTTGTGTTTTTTTAGCACCATCTGTGGGATATTTAATAGGCCACATGTGTTGGGTAGACTGATACTCATGACTGAATATGTTTGTCAGACTGTGATGAAGACTTAGTTGTTTTTTGCCTACTATACACAAAGACTAAATATGATATAAATATGACACAGCTCCTTGTTTTTTAGGATTCATTTTCACATTCTTAATATCTAGAAAGACTTATTATATTTACCTGGCCCATTAAGGAGAACCTCTCATATCAACTATCAGAACCGGACTGTCCTTCCTTCTTTTTTTTTCATAAACTATCTTAATTAGCATCCATTGTGTGATTTCTTCTTATTTGCTGTCCTGCAGGTCATCGAGCTGCAATCTGGTCTGAAGGCAAGTGCAGAGTTTCAAGGAGGGCTAGCCATTGACATTTCTGGAGGCATGGAGATCAGTCTGTGGTACAGAGAGTCCAAGACCAGCGTCAATAACAGGTACAGCCTAAAAACAATGAAATAAACAGCTTTCCCTGTAGCATAAAACACGAGTCAAAGAGCCTTTGACAGGCAGTTCTTAGAAAACAATCTCTGTGACTGAGCGTCGATTCGAAACCACATCAGTGGACTT
The DNA here is from genome assembly GCA_034780415.1 of Cichlasoma orientale. Taxonomy (NCBI): domain Eukaryota; kingdom Metazoa; phylum Chordata; class Actinopteri; order Cichliformes; family Cichlidae; genus Cichlasoma; species Cichlasoma orientale. The sequence goes on from JAVDPK010000225.1 coordinate 279,270, forward strand.
CAAATAGATTTCTGTTGATGTTGGACTTACGTGAACTTTAGAAGGTCTATAAGTGTTGCCTGATTCATTTGTTCCATCGGCACTTTGGACGCGCGCCAGTATTGTGCTTCACTCCCGTCACACTTGTAGGTTTGTGTGGATGTGACATCAGGTCTGTCTGGTTCTCTATTTTAAAAACATTACAGCCAATGCACAACGGTAACTGCACGTCATCAGGTTGGTATCAGTTAGCTCTCGGCATCCGGTGATGAAACAGAGGGTAAAGAGTAATGCTGCAGATTTTTAACATTCACATGCGGTTTGATATTCCTGTGGAAAAAAGGGCTGCACATCAAATCTCAACAGCTTGTGTCTAGAATGTCCCAGAACTGTTTAACTAATTCATTAAACACTGAGAAACATAAAAAAAAGTGGAGCTGAGTGAGAATGTACAATAATCAACAGTCAAATAAATGTTGATGTAGCTGAGGGAGCCAAAAGGCTCGTTGTCATCAGCTGTCTTTGTCTGATGTTGGAAACAGTGTTTCAGTTTCTAGACCATTGTTAGGGGGTCACATCTTGGAGCTGGACTTCAGGATTATTTGTGTGCAGGGGAATGGCAGAGGCAGGTGAATGGATTGCCATAGTTGTACCTCTTCCACTCTGATAATAGACTGGCAGACTATCTATAGAAGCAGAACAAACCACATTGGCATTTCACCATGTCTCCATGAGCAAACGTACAGCAAACTTACTTTTCCTTCTGGTTGGTGAAATGATTTATAATATCTTATATCAAGTCTACAGAACATGCGAATTACTGATTGGCTACATTTTAAAAATGTACTTTAATGATAATTTTAAAAAGCTAACAACGTAAATTTGCATTTATCAGGTGAAAGACATTTCAGAAGTTCACAGAGTAATAACACAAATCCATTACTCATACTCAATACATTTCAGACAATCATGTGCGATGCATCGTAATATCTTTGTAACTGGAGATGAAAAAATACTAGTTGTATTTATTCACTGGTCCCATCAAATGTACACACTCAGACTCAGCGATACTCACAGGCAGGGTTGCAGGAGAGCCTTTAAAATAGAATAGCATAGAAAGCGCAACCAAGTGGAGTCAGGTGGAGCCCCCATGAGGAGGTCAGGTCTCTCCTACTGTCATTGCACATTGCAACTACTGTAGTTTAAAGTTTGTCATCACTTGGAGTGGGTCCCAAGCATTTGCCTGCCTTGCCTGGTGGCAAGCAGCACCTTTGGGTATAATATATTTTAATGTCAATATTTTGTCTCAAACCTGATTTTTCACACTTGTTTTCAGGGGAGCATTAGTGATCACTGGCAATGTTACTGTGGACATGGACTTTCTGAGAACGGGTGTGGAGGTCAGCTTTGAAACAGAGGCATCACTGGACTTCATCACCACTGTCCAGTTCTCAGAATACCCTTTCCTGGTGTGCATGCAGATGGACAAAACTACCTTCCCAGTCAGGTAAAAAAAAAAGAAAAAGAAAAAAAGAAAAGAATTGTCACTATATTGGAATCATCTCCTATATTGCTCAATTTTTTATTTGTAATGTTCTTCCATTAGTGAATATCTGGCCAAGTATGAGAGCCTGCCGTCAGGGAAGAGTGTCGTGTCCCGCAAGGGCAGAAAGTCGCTTGTTCCTGGCTCCGAATTCCCGCTTCACCAGGAGAACTCGAACATGTGCAAGAGGGTTTTCGACTCCAGCTGGTAGAAAAGATACCATCAACCATCCAAATGTCCAAGTGCTTTATTGCATTCAAGGACAGCTGTCACACCTCTGCCATAACAAAGCAGGCTGTGAAAAAGCAGTGAAAGACCGTACGATAGAAAAGTGGTGCATTTTTTTTTAACAACACATGCAATGTTTACATTCCTGTGAGTATTTAAGTCATTTTAATTCAACCTTTTGTTTCCAATCGGGGATTCTTTCTTTGTGTTTTTATGGATTTATTTGAAAATGTATTTATGATGGGCACATACAAGATGTTTTATACGATGTGAAATACTCAGCATGAACAGTGCCACTGTAAACTTCCCCAACACAGTTACAGTAAAGAGGAACATGTAAATATCACACTTCAGACAGCAGTTTAACTCATCAATAGAAGTGCTCCTTTCTCTCACCATTCCTTTTATTTTTTCTTTTCATTAAATGTATTTGGAGGAGGAGGAATTTATCGTTTTACATCACTGGATAACTCTTTACGCACTTGAAATAACGTCAGGGTAATGCTATCGATTAATTCAGTGTTTTATAATCTTGTTGAAGATTTAAGTTTCTCCTACAAAGTTAGCAGGCTTGTTAATCTTGTCTTTACTTTGCAAAATATCAAATGAAAATTGAATGCACAAAAGTGAATCCATCAACTAATAATTTATTATTTTTACATGACTATAATTACCGTTTGTCTAAAAATGTTTGGGTAGTGAATGACTGAACTTGTTTCCTTATTTAGGGAACAGGTTGGTTGACACTAAGTGTGCACTGAAAATATGTTTTTTATGCTTTTTGACTCAGCTCAGAATATAGATTCAGTGAAACAAATTGACGTAATGCACAACATTTCTGATCCTCTGTTGTGCCCGTGCTCCACCAATTTTACAAGTCAACGTCACTATATTTGTCTACTTACCCCGTAAAAGCAATTGAATGTATGCATGTACAGTGCTGCTCAAATGTTTTAGAGACAAAAATAAACTCAGGATGCTTCTAGATATGATTTTTATCTTTTTATTCCTCGCTTAAGTTTGTGCAAAGTAAAGCAAACATAAATAAAAGTAGAGACTATGCTGATGGAATATCACAGCTTTGTTTGAATTTGGCTTTTATTGTGAGCTTCATAACACACCTGTGCTTGGCAGGTATGTAGTTCCAGGTATCTTAGACAACTAGCGACAGTTGTGTGGATTTAGATAGTCTTTTGTCTCTTTATGGTATCCAAGATTGATTCTAAATTAAATCCAGTGCTATTTTGGGGCTGTAACATCTGCAGGACTCACAGTTTTATGTTTGCTGCAAAATAAGTCTCTGTTGGTACTGCATGACAGATAAAAATCTAACTTACACAAACTTTTTGTTAAATCTGACAAAGACCCTCAACTGATATCACCTAGTTATCTTTGCTAAAAGGCTATGCTAATAAGGCTGAACTTGCATTACAAAATTTGAGCTCAATATCGACTATTCTTTAATTTTTTTCTCTCATCAGTCTCATCATTACAAACATGGAAAGCAACACATCCCCAGATCTTGTTATCTTGTTATCGAGTTTGTGGCCAACTGATGAAACAGCCATTTAGGGTTATGCCACTTGAAAGTAAGTGTGATACCATATTTTTTTTAAATCTGTTTGTGGAATTAGATAAAAAAAAAACTGATGGATGAATGTTAAATGAGAAGGAATGTAGCTACAGTACTGGTCTTTAGGGTCGTCATGATCCTATAATTTCAAGCTCGACAGGAAAACCAAGAAAATGCTTTTTTTTTTTGACACCACAAGGAAAAAATGACAAAGAGGAATATTTTGTAAAAATAAAGATTAGAGCATTACTGGTTTGTGCAAATGTATTCAGCTACAGCCCTATTTATTTCTCATGCTTCTGCTGATTTGACACCATATTTTCATCGCTGATCAGATAGAGCTGGTAAGGTAAGCTGCCTATTTCTGTCTAGTTGTTAGTGGACAGCTTCAGGCTGGGACTTTAAGAGAAAAATAACACTTTACAGATTCAATTAACACAGTCTATTAATGTTGTAGATGGGCAGGACTGACAGTGTTTGCTGCCTAGTGCCATCATTTTTTATTAGCCAGAGCCACTAGCCACTATCTCAGTGATAACAGACAGTTAATATAACTGCTAATAGATAAATGGCTAATGTTAACATATGTGCTAGCCAGGTTAACATTTAGAACTTAGAGTGAGGGGAGTAGCTGTGTGTCTGCAGGTGCTGCATCAGGAGTTTTAGTGCCATTTACTATTTAAGTATAAATTTTTTTTGACAGCTTTACATATGCTGCCAACAGCAGCATATGTAAAGCGTAGGTACTGAAAAGAAAAAAGAAGTACCACCTTAAGCATTGGTTCTTGTGACATCACTACTGGTCTTTTTAGACACACCTGCAGAAATGGCTTAATGAATGGCAGACTGAAAAAAATCTCAACAAATAGTGGAAAGATTAGCATTAAAATTCTGTTCAATTCAATTCAATTTTTATTTATATAGCACCAAATCACAACACCTCAAGGCACTTTATACTGTAAGGTAAAGACCATAGAGTTGGCCAAAATTGGTTCAGTTGTACACAGTCAAACAGGGTCACATATTATGACCCTGTTTACATATCATAACTCTGGGCTCTCTGAGGGCTGAATGTTGAGTTAGCTCATCTGGTAAATTTTACCTTGATTACTGCTCAAAAATATAGTGCAGCTCATGATAGTTTGCTCATTTCTTCCTTTAGCCAATCACCATCAAGACTTATTTAGCAGCTTTTCAGGGCTGCTAATAAGTATCTACACTGTGTAGTAGTATGTAGTTGTCCAAACAGGGTCACTTCAGGTTCCAGGGGGGGTAAAAAAAAAACCCAACATGGCAGCAATCAAAATGAAAACGTTACGTTTTTAAAATGAATCCAAAAACCAAAGGCTGACAGTGCTTTTTTAAAATATACAGTCTATGTTCCTATCTGTGACGGCAGTACCAGCATTGGCGTGGACTTTTGACAGCTTCACTGTTTTCCACTTCTGCATAAGGTAACAAAATCTACCTTAGTGGCTTAAATGCAACTCCAGGTGATCCAGGTGAGGTAATAAATCTTGTGTTTTCCCATGTCACAGCTGTGCCACGAGAGCCCCTGCTGGCATCCAAGCACAACAACTGGTCCTTAATGTAGATTCTTTAGAAACCACTGAGAGCAGCTGGGGGCAAACCAGTGTCTGCCAGTCTCCCTGCATCCATGGTAACCAAGTAAACACAGCAGCAAACTGTCAGGTTAAACTTAAGCCTGGCCGGGTGATGTTTCAGTGTCACCCGAAAGCTAACCTCACACGCTGGTAGATGCCAAATGTGTACTTATGTTGGCATAAATCTGTTTGACTGCCTTTCACCCATGTTTTTTTTTTTTTTTTCCAGTGGTGAAACTTCACAGTAATTAGGCCAGGGAAACTAAACATACAAATATGTTAAACACAGGGAAAATAAAAATCTACATTAATTCAGAAACAAATATTCAAGACAATGATGTGAATGATTGGACTCACAGGTGGCTGTTATTTTAAGAAATAAAGGATATTGCAACATATTTTTTCAATTTTTTTGTGACTAACTTTCTAAATTTACTGCTTCTATTTACTCCATTTACTTTTTAACACCATACAAAAAGAAAATGTAAGTTTCAACCATAATCGGCTTTATTTTATTTATTTATTTTTATAGTTCAGATCAGTTATTGACATTACATTAGGTTGTAATGTATCTCTTTTGCTCTTCATTTTTCAAATATTGACTGTCTGACTAGCCACATGGATTTTATGCAACCTGATATGCCAACAGTGTTTTTGTAATGGCTCAAAGCATTAATAAATGAGTAATTAATCATTAAGAAACCTGTTACCTATTGTCAAAGAAACCTTTTATTAGGTCAGCTTGGTGGATAAACACAAAATCTGTTAAGTGACATAATTTTCTTGTTGATGATACCACTATCAAAGAATAATTTAATTACTTTATCAAATTAAATAAATCTTTGATTGTGGCACACCTGTTTTGAGGATGGCAGAAAAACACATTTCATTTAAACACAAGGAGGCCTTAAACTGATTGAAATGGACACAAACATTTTCAGTAGCTTGAATTTTCAATTTATTGCAAACAGGCCTGTCAGTCTACATAACAGTCATTAATCATATTCTTATACTTTACAGGTTGTAAGTGCAAACACAGCACTCACTTCACTTTTCAAGGTATCTCTCAGCTGTCGTCCTGACCTGTGCCTGTTTCTGGGGCAGCTTTGCAACACAGTTGACATCATGCATAGAAAAGGCTGTGCATAACACACAGCTGCATCACGCTATAGGACATTTCATTGAAATGTGTGCCCCTTTTCTTTAACCATTCACACAGTCTTTGCACTTATCTCAAACCACCTTCACCTCACCGTATCCTTCTTATTTCATACAAAATCAAGCACAGATGCACTTTCTCACATCATTTTTCAAAATCAGCAGGTTTTGTGTTTTTTTTGAAGAACATTTTAAAGAATGTTTTAAAAACAAATTATATTATCTCTGTTACAGTGCAACATTGGGAAAAAACATGAAAAGTGTATTTTTCTGATAAAATCAGATTTTAACAAAATGAAACAAGTCTACGCTGCGCTGCTATCACCAGTGTTTTCAGCCTATTCATTGCTGACATTGATGATGACAGGTGCATTAAGTACATTATTATTCACAGATAAAAATCATACAAGATGTTAATAAAATGCATGGGAGAAATTATGTTTTACATTCATTAGAACATCAGAATAGCTGGTTTACTGGAGGCTGCAAATAATAATATATTTCTTGTTTATTTTGATTTCACAGAGTTTAAAAATGATATGTTAATGTGCTATAAAGAAAATCATCTAGACTTAGGAAAATATGTGTATTATTTTTCACCTTCGGTGACCCGCTGAAACACATACTTTAAAAAAAACTGTGAAGCAGTGTTATTGCATTTTTGTTTAATTCAAAATAAAAGTTTAATTTAAAAATTATACATATTTTTGTTTCTTAAGTCATTTCTAAATGACAAATTTTAAATACATAAATTTTCAGTGGCATCAGTTGTTTTATTTGCACTGTGCTCAACTTACAATGGAGTAAATTGGTTTGATCAATAGCAAAAATACTATTTTTAAGGAAGTGTCATTTACATATTTCAAAATCAATTAAAGTTTTCAACATTAACGTGCTCCAAAGAGCAGCTCGTGTCACATGAATCAGTTACAATGAAATCAACTCATAAGAATAAAAAGTGTGTTGCAAACAAATTGCATTTTACATTAAGGTACATAGACTGGCCAGCATGTCCAGGTACCTTTAATTTGTGTAGTTTAGAAAATAGCAAACTACATTTTGCAGTATCTCTACATGGATGCTGGTATAACTGATTAAAAGCAAGCACAGTGACGCCCCTGCATATTCAAATGGAAACAGGACAGAAAAAACTAAGAAGTATTAAAAATATTTTTGATGTACTTAATTAGAGATTTACACTAAAATAAAACTGACTGACATTTCTGTGTATAATGTGTGAAGACACTTCAACCAAACACATGACCAGTCTTTGCTCACGTCTGCATTGATGCAACATAACTCCTCATTGTGCTCGCATAATGCTCAAATGCCATACATAACTCACGGGCACAAACACAGACACATTCAGACACACACACACACATCAGCTCCCATCTCATTACACAAAAGTGTAAACGGAACCAAAACAAATAGAGGAAGTTATCCTCTAAATGCCTCAGCTGGCTCCAGCTCATTAGGCCCAACACTACTTAGTTACCTAAGTAAACTGTTAAACCAGAGTTCCAGCTGTGTTTCATTTGAGTAACACACATAGTGTGTTTTTCTTCTCCTGAGCAAGCTTTAAAAATATAAATGCCCACCACTTCATACAATATATCAGCTGTGCAGGTATGAGCAGCATTTTGTGAGTTATGACAGGAGGCACTTCAAGAAGAACATGAGCCATAGACTGCTCAAAAATATGCTGCTGTGCGTGTGGAAAACTGTTGGTGAGATGTAATACGGCGCATACCAATGTCAGCCAGTTATTATTGAACATATATTTATTTGGGAGTTTTCTAAAATATATTCATTTTAAATCAAATGATAAATTATTTCCTTTTTGAGTGAACTTACTGTAAAAGAATAAAAAATATGGTGATAATGAGGTCGTAATGTGTCGTGTTTATTTTTAATTAAGTGCAGACAAATGGTCCCTGTCTTAAGATCTGTAAAATATGTATCATGTGATGTATGAAGTTTTTTGTTTTGTTTTTTATTTAAACCAAGACTATGCAACTTTACTGTGGCCCAAGCACTGAATGGAGAAAAGCAGTACAAAGATACCATCATCATGATACCCATCCTGCTGTATTTCTTGGCTAAATAAGCTAACAAACCTAAACCTTTATGGGTGGAAATTAATAATATATGATACAAAATTGACTTGTTTGGTATCTGTGGTATCTTGTTAATTATTTCACTGGAGCCCATACATCCATTTTCTGCGGCTGATCTTGGTGACAGCAGGCTAAACAAAGTTGCCCATATGTCTTTCTCCCTAGCCACATCCTATGTAATCCCTCCAGGGTATTCTGGCTCTGTGCTGTGATCTCTTTCCAGTTGGGTCTGTCTGGAATACCTCCAGAGAAATCAGATGTCTGAAGAGTAGAGTCTCTTTCAAAAGTCTCAGATCACCTTCTCTTTGCATCACCCTGCGAATGAAACTTGGTTCAGATGCTAGTATCTACAATCTCATTCTTCCAGTGACTAATGGTGAGAGTAACTAATGGAAAGCAGATCCACCGGTAAGTCGAGATGTTTGATGTCAGGTTCAGCTTTCACTTCAGCGCTTCACTCCAGTCTGTATTACTGCTGATGTGGTACTATTATGGGCTGTCAAGCTCTCCTTCCATGTTTTTCTCATGCATGAACAAGACACTTGGGGCAATAATTCACTCAGAGCTCTGAAGAAGAACTGTGTACTGTGGTCTCAGGATCTCCTACATGGTATCTGGCTACAAACCGTCTCGGTGTGCACAGGAAGTCACAGCCTGATGAAGACAGTAGAAGTACTTGAACCACAAAAAGCAGATGCAATCCTCAGGTAACCATACTGGACTCTGTGCACCTTGGCTGTGGCTAGAAGGTGCTCAGTGGGCACTGGGCTTCGAGCATGCTTGGCCTCCTCTTTAAAATGGCCCTGATCCACAAACAGGATGGATCTAAACTTAGAGGCTCCTTTCCAGCAAAATGACGTATGCTTTATGTAGGAGGCTGACCAGTGTGATATCCCAATAAAATAAATGGGACCCACCGGTTGCCATAGGCACTATGGCCCATTTCCACATAGCGTTGAGGAGTTCCAATGTGTCAGTCAAATAAGCCCTACAATGGCCAGGATCTTTAACATCAAGTAAATCTCAGTGAGATATCCTCTATCCTACTGAGCAATTGATCTCTTCACATATATATATATATATATATATATATATATATATGTATGTATATATGCTGCAGGAGATTTGTCTTTGCTGCAGTATTACATTTGGCCACTGGGGTAAAGTGGGTGTGTGCAATGTGCAAAATCTATCTGTCATACATTAATGCTTAGAATGAAACTGAATGGTGACCAAACACCAATTGCAGCAAACAACGGACATGTGGTCTTGTCAGGTGTGTTATAAAACCATCTGTGACATGCTCACACAGTGTTAATAATATCACATACACTCTGTGATGTTACATTGTAATGATCATGAGATCATGAGAAGTTATAGAAAACAACTCCTGAGTATTTTGACTTTAATAAAGTGGCATTTTATTTTGCACATATTTAACCTTTTTTAGATTAAATATGCCTTTTCAAAAGTTACATAGTCTTGCTTTAAATACTTGGCAACATTAAACTCATATGAATAAATTAGTTGCTTTTGGCCATTAATGAGTAACTCTGAGCTGGAAGCGAAGACCTGCCTTGTTTCCTTTTGAATAGGCATGCTGCGGGGCACAAACAGCATTTCAACGGATCTAGACAGCAGCTGAATGGAAAGTATTACAAGCCGATTCACATCAGAGCTTCAGCAGGAGAGCGCGGCTAAAATGTTGAGTTAACCCTATATAGTACTGCAGTGCATATACAGTAATGCCTGCTGCAAGATCAAGCAACACAGGGTCGGGGGCAGAAGATGGTGGTGGAAGTTGTCCTGGGAGTAGATCTCGGGGTGGGTGACACATGAAAACTGAACTTACAGTGACTGAAGGCAGATTCCTCAGCAGAGACATCTACAGGTGATAAAGAAGATAAAATATGGCTGTTAAATTCAGATGGATGCAGTGAAAACAAGTTGAAAACTTTGTTTTTGTATAGTTTGTGATAGAGCTATTTTCATAAGCCACTGAAATGCACCGACTTTTCACTCTTCAGGTTTCCTTGACCTTAACCAGCTGACCAGATTCAGCTAAATCATTGCTGAGGGCACACTACTAGATTTGTTTACATAGAAGGTCAGCAGTGCCCTCCACCTCCTTCTCCCCATTTAGGAATAGGCAGAGGGGGAGGGGACTATAAAAAGTTGACCCCATCTGAGCCCCGCAGACTCGCTTCCAAGCTGGAGCTGCAGCAGCATCTGATCTCTCCGAGCAGCTGTCCTCTCCCTGCATCAGCACAACAAATACTTTGCATTGCCTGACCTTTTCCTCCTGCATCACTATCCCAGCCATGTCCCCCCATCGACATGTACCCCCCACCCCGCACCCCCACCACCACCAGTTACACACACGTACGCAGAGACACATGCACACACTCCGGTTTCCCTTCACACAACTACTCAACCCATGCTAGGCCCCTGCCTGACACGCACCCAGCTGACATGTATCCCTCATGCTCATGGGGTTGTATTATTGCTCTGACACATTAGCTGAGAATGGACTGTGGCTTGTTGTAAATGTGTGTATTTAAAAGAAAGGAAAGAATTTATTTTATTTCTGAGTGTGGGCTGCAGAATGTAAGAGTGAAAAAATATATATTTTCATAATTTTGCATTCCCCCCCCCTTCTTGCTTGTTTATTTAAAGAGACACGTTTATTGCTTCATGTTCATCAAGTCAGGTTATTACAGTGGTAATCTGTCAGAGCGTCCCATGAACTTCTGCTGGCAGAAATAAACAAGAAACAAACATAGCAGCAGGTGCATCAAACTCATTTCACATTATGGGCCACATACAACCCAATTTGATTTGAAGTGGGCTGGTCCAGTAATGAGAAATGTTTTATTAATTTAAGGAAATAAACTGCTATTGTACTTATTTATAAATTTTCAATTTGTTTGTTTGTTTATGGTGACCCACTGTAAAAACAAAATAAAACAAAAAACTGAATATTTAATTTATAGTAGTCAAACAAAGGAACATCTCTGTTTTTTATTGGAATACTAACAAAAAACCATCTCAATTTATGCAATTCAGTGATTTATCTATTACACTCTAAAAAGTGTATGTGCAGAAAGTTAAAGTCACTTAAATTTTTCTGTGAAAAAAAATCTACATTTCTGCTTTTATTATTATTATTTCTGCCATGGCTAAAGCAGAAATGTAGATTGTTTTCACTGAAAATTTTAAGTGACTTCAACTGTAAAACAGGCAAAAATGCACAAATTGTATACAAAAATGTATAGAGTCTAAAATGGCCTGACATAAACTGTCGATAGTTTTGAGGCTTTGTGTTACTAATTGAGAGAATTTAATTTGTTTTTTTGCACAGAAATGACCAAAAACACATCATTAAAAATTATGAGACTGTATTTTCAGATAGAATTTTCTGTATCCAACCATACTCCAAAAACTTTTTTTGGATTATCACAGTGAGTCTGTGAACTACAAACCGAAAACTGTGAACTTGTATTTCTGTGCGTTAGACCATCTGTAGGTATAAGCTGGAATATATGTTGCAACACCATTTACCACCACAAAAAAAAAATTTGTTTGTTTGGTTTATTTTATAAAATTACTCAAATTAATTTCATGATTTACATAAAATTTACATTTAAACTACATATTCAAATTATTATATCAAATTAGGGATTGGATCATTTCAGCTGTTTTTTTTTTTGTTTGTTTGTTTGTTTGTTTTTTGGCTTACATGATTAAAATAAATTAACATTATATTGGATACATTGCATCAATTTTCACTGTGCAATAAACATTTTTGCACTTTTATTTTATTATTTTGTAATCTGTGGACTGATTATTTCTATACTATAGTAACGTAAGATATTTGTTGGATTTGTGAAATGTCTCCAACAAGGAACGAACAAACTAATAAATTGTAAAGTTATACGAGTAATTAAACCATTTATAACGGATTAAGAATAACCTGATGTGAGGTGTCACTAACTGGAATAGTTTCCTGTGACACTTTCCAACCCTGAGAATAAACCATGTAAACAAACTCGTCTCACACTATCAAAATAGCCCGACGATGTGTAATGCAGAGAAAAGCTCCGGGCCATGGCTGAAAATCCAGTCTCCCTGCAAGTACTGCCGAGCTCAGTGGAGTCAGATTACCTGTCATGAAGCTGATGCATGTCTATTAACACTGACATACCACCATTATAGCATCCAAACTGGACTGCTGCTTTGGCCACATTTACAGCAAAAAAAAAGAAAAAAAAAAAAAACCACGAGTTCATGAGGTCATGAGATTGGAACACATGAGCAACCTCAGAATATGAAACTCTGTGAATCTTGCTGCAGACTTCAGAGATTCCTTGAAAGTGACAACATTAAATTCTATCTGGATTTTATGCACTGAGTTCAGCTACAACTACATTTGCAAAGAGGGACACTTTGCACCTGCCATAAAAACAAGAAAACATAAATATTTTAGAAGTTGTCAAAACCTTGTTTAAAACTAAAAATGACTGAATTCACTTAACTGAACTGGGCCAAAAATTAACCAAGCATAACATTCAATCACTAAAACTAAATTTTCTGTTCAGGAATACAAGTAAATAACTGTAATCTGGCATCTTAATTAAGAAATAATAACATGCTTTACTATTTTTACTGCTTATTATGTGAAACAGTAAATTTGAAAGTTCATGGCTATCAACAATAATTATATTTTACATTTGACGATGGTCTAATAAATTTGTTAAGCACTGTAAATATAACCAGAATTGATTTCTGAATGAAGTTGTCTCTTTATTTATATGAAAATAGTAAAGAGACACCTTATCGTATATTAAAACTGAAAAGTTTGTTTTTAAAATATGTGCTCATTTTGAATATGATACCAGTAACCTCTTTCAGAAACGCTGGGTCAGGGCATGTCTCCCACTGTTTTGTGTGACCTTTTCTATTTAGTGTTTGAAAGGTGTGGAGAGCAATTTCTGTGATTTTGAAAGCCAAGTATTTTCCCATTCTTGCCGGTTACAGGATTACAGCTGCTCAGTAGTTTGTGGTCTCCCTTTGTTTCACAAAGTGTGCAGAGCCTGGTTTGCCATTATTGATGAAATAAGCTTTGCTATCCGGATGACAGCATAAATTACTCCAAGATCTGTCAGCATTAATGGGGCTTTTATAGATGCCACACCCAACACCTCATTTGATCTCCACCACTGCCAGTACTGTCAAGGATGTTTGTTCTTTAAGTGTGTGCTGGTAACAATTTACATGATTAAACCCCCGCATTCTTTACAGTCTTAAATTGTCTCACACAGACTGGTGAACCCCTCCTCATCTTCACTTCTGAACGACTCAGCCTTACTTGTTAAGATAATACCAAATGGTATTGCTAATTGGGCCAGTTAGTTGGGAGGTATTTTATTTGACCTTTTATACAACCTTTCCAGTCTTTTCCCAGTCTTTTTTTTTTTACATCAAAAAGCCTTATAGATTAGCATTATAGACAGATCAAAGAGTATACTAGATTATGATCATGACAAATTTTTTATGAAAATTTACCTGAAAGCCTGTGTAACCAATTATTTGTTCCATATGTCAAAAAAAGTAAAAAGTAAAACATTGTTCTTTGATTTCAAACCCCAGCATGGCAGCAGATATCTTGTTTTGCTTTTTTTTCCCCTTTTTTTTCGAACAAAATTTCAGATTGTGAAAATATTTATCTTAATCTCAGATAGAACAAAGAAAAGCAGAAAATCCTCACATTTGAGAGATGCAATCCAAAAATTAAAATCAACATAGTCAGTTATTTTTTCTTAATCAGTACAGCAAATAGGGTTGGTTTTGTGGTGTGTGTGTGTGTGTGTGTGTGTGTGTGTGTGTGTGTGTGTGTGTGTGTGTGCGTGCGTGCGTGTGTGCGTGCGTGCGTGCGTGCGTGCGTGTGTGTGTGTGTGTGTTTGCTATTTTTAAACCTTTAAACCTGCAACAGTAAATACATATTAGTCCGTCCAGCCTTCTATTGTTTCTAATCATGTTGGCTAAATTGTGTATATCCAGGAGATTTTGTGCAATCAAATTGCACAAAAAGACTTAAAAAACGATATATATATATATATATATTATCAGCTTCCAACACAATAGATTCAGATTTTAAAGGCTGGATGAAACTGCATTTTCTTTCCCTCACACAGACACAAAGAGTAGGCGGAGTAAAGATGACAATATTTTCTCTGGAATAGGAGAGGAGGGTAAAGACTGAGTCATACAAACTGCCAGTCTAAACGAGCATGTGGAAATCATGCCAACTTACATCGTGTATGAAGAGATGTTCTCTTGGTCACCGATGCTCCACTACAAAGCTCATCGTAGTGCCATCGAAGGAGGGAGGGGCGATTATTCTTGGACCTTGCTGTGTTGTGATGCTGATAACTGGCTTTCTCTCAGAACTCGTGGCACTTCCCCTGGTGGTTAAAAGTCCCAAACTCACAGGTAACTGCAGCTGCCCCTGTAGAGCTTCTCCTGTTGCACTGTAATATGCACTCTCTGTGCCTGCTGTCTTACTTCCTGGCTGAGGACTTCTGGTGTTTTTGATATTTTCTCCACCTATATCCTCAGAGTGACACGGGGACTGTGGCAATACTGTCTGGGCTGCTAAAGTGGGTGAGGAGATAAAGCCTGGGTAGATCATGTAGGTGGGGGCATACGCTCCTGGGCTAAGTGCAAGAGGAGACACAGGAAGAGGCAACGGGGTGACAGGTGCCACAGGTGAATGAGGCATGGGTACATCCACATACTGCCCCGTCTCTGGGTCAAACAGTCTCTTAGCTGTGGCTTTTATGGGAGTGTCCACCAAGTAATAATGTCCAGTTGTGGGGTCCACAAGCATCTTGCGCTGGGTTTGTTGCACTGTCTCTCCAGTAGAAGATGTAGGTGACACAGCTGGGAGGTAGGGAGAGAAACAGAGCACCTGCTGTTGTTTCTGAGGCCCTGTTGCTGCCGTTGAATGATGGTAGATGCTTGTACCTGGGTACTCCATGATTAACGGAGAAGTTTTCTGCTTCCAGTCTGCTGCATTGGCTTTACTAATATTTGGATTTCCCTCCTTTGAAACATGCTCTGGATTTGAAAGTTTGATTTCATTTGTGTAGGCCATCCCCGGTATGGTTAAATAGTTCTCGGAGTCTGTGCAGCCCCGTGGAACAGGAGGATTAGTGGGGCTGATTTTGACCTTTCCCTTCTCGACCTGGCAATGTTTTGGCTTCTCTATTTTCACCGACAGTGGAGCCGCTGGAGTTTTGGAGCTTTTCGTAGTTGGTGGTGTTTGCGCCGTGGAGCTTTGTGGGACAGAGTTGCTGTCTGAATGAACACTGACACAAGCCTTGCTGCCAAAATGAAGAATGCTTTTGTTAGTAAATGTTTTGCTTTGTTGCGCTTGTGTTTTAAAACTGTCTATGTCATATGGAACATGGATGATATTGAGCGCTCTTTTGTCTTCTTGTGGCCTCCCTGTGTCTGACTGAGGAGTCCTGTCTGTGCTTGCTGTCTCAGGCACCTCTGCTCCCTGCTCCTCCCTGGCAATAAGCGATAACACGTGGCTGCCTGTGATGGGGCGTGGAGCTTGACTCTTGCGCTTCCACTCATTTTTATCAAAAAAATAAAGCTGCTCCATTGTTTTGACTGCAGCTTTGATTTTCTCCACTGCATCCTGTTTTGGAACTGCGGCCTCATTTCTCCTTTCAGTTGTTTCACCTGTAAACTTATCTTGCCTCTGTTTTAGCAGTTTGGTTTCAAGGTTTGTTTGAATGTCCGATTGGTCAGGACACCCCTGCTTGCCTGCAACTGGTGGGGTCCTTCTAGCTATGCAGGTAGCAGGTATAGTTTCACTTTGGGAATTTTCAGATGGGGCGGCTGTCACTGCTTGTTTCTGTGCTGCATTTTTCTCTGATTTGACGTTTGTTTTAACAGAGTTGCATTTAATCACAATAGGAGACGGTAATAAATGTTTTACAGGCTCTGTTTTCACCTTTTCCTCAAGTTTATCAGCTGCTGTGGAACATTTACTGCCACTGTTATTCAAAGAAACAAAGCGATATGAGCTTTTTACCAACTTACGTACATCCCTGACATGATATATCGGTGTTTGAAGCTTGCATTTGGTGTCTCTTATGTTTCTAACAGTGAAATTTGGAACCCTATCAGCTGCAGACAAAACGGAGCCTTTGGTATCATCTGCTGTCCTGAATGTGTTGACATTGTAGCTTATTTTGGGGGTTAAGAGATTGGCAATATTCAGCATGCAGCCTTTATTTTCTTTCACACTTCTCAGGCATATTTTTATCTCCGGCTTTTCCCCTCCCTTCTCGTTTTCTTCTTTGTTTCCATTATTACCCGCTTTCAGCTCCTTCTCACTTTTCCGTGAAGCAGCCGGTGTGACAGTGTCAGGTGCATGTCTTAGTAAGTCTGTAAAATCCATCTCTGTTGAATGTAGCTGGCAACTTGGAACAAAAAGCAGTTTCGACAACATGTTGCTGGTGTCTAGTCCTTCCTTTGATGCGGTCTGTGCATCACTTATAGATGGAGGTTCAGCCTCCATTGCAGGTTCTGGCTCATCTTCTTTTAATGAATTAAATGCGCTGCTTTGACTGTGCACAGGGGGGGCTTTTTGAAGTTCATCTTGTCCCTTTTCTGAATCATCTGGTGCTTTGCTGCCTTTTGTTTCCTCTGCATCAGCACAGGAACTCTGTCTGCCACCCTCCAGGCATTGCTCATCAGCAGAATTAACAGTGAATCCTGAGCCCGATTCTGAGGTTTGCCTTTGCAAGCCTCTTCCTGGACTCTTTTCTCTGATCATCTCTGGATCTTTTATCTGAAAACAGGGGGATGTGTCACAGATTTCACCCCTCTCCATTTTGCGCTCCTGCTCAAATTGCATCTTTTTGGAAATCACATTTTTGAGTAGACTTGATGCAAAAATGGCCCTTTTCTGTGTATCTCCCATATTATCTGTGTGATGATACTGCATCTCACAGCCTGACCTGGCCAGCACAGTCCCCATAACCTCATTGGGTCGTGCCTTTTTTGAACATTTTGAATCCCTGGTTGCTTCATGTGATTGAACATTACAGCGGAAATTCAGTGTGACTCCGCGCTGGACTGGCTGAACAGGATCTTTCAGTTGGATCTTTTTACTGGAAGATGATGCTTGTTGTGAAGTTATTCTTTTGTTTAGGGCATACGTTTTGCTTTGTGGGGCTTTCGTAGCGGTAACAGACTTACCATGCCTCTTACTCTCCACAGTTTTATTCATTTCCAGTGTTGCCCTGGAAGTCTTGTGCGCAATTACGCTGCGCCCTCTTCCTCGCGTTATGTTTCCATAATTCCAGTCTACATAAGCCGACCACTTATTGAGCCCATATTCCGAGACAGAAGATTCACTAGAGGTGCTAAGATTAATAGCATCGAAGTACGGGCATGCCAAGCTCCGGAAAGACTTGGCGGTTAAATTACGCACCTCTTTATCAGCGTCATCCAGCTCACTGATCGAGCTGGACGCTCCGCTGGAATACTCATTAATATCTTTCCGTCTCAGTTTGGTTGCAAGGTGCTGACGGCACGGAGCTGGGATGAAATATGGGGTTCTATCGCACGGGGGCCCCGCTCTGGCGCCAGAGCTCACAAAAGAGAAATTGCTCTTGTCTCCACAGTGCTTCGTGTACCCAGAGGTGTTGTTGTTAAAAGCGTTAACGGGGTCGTTCACTGCTCTGGAGGATGTTTTTATTGACAAGTGAATTTTTCCCGCATTAGGGTCTTCACTTGGGTTTTTACACATACTTTCGTCCGAGCTGGCACATTTATCTGAATCACAAAGATCACTCTCCTCCTGCTCAGTGCTGACAACTGCTCCACCAAGATTAGACTGCACTTTCGCCTGGCTCCTGCCCTCTAGTATCAAAGTCCCCTCCTGAGTATCATCGCTTTCAAAAGAGGCGTAATCCACAAAGGAATAGACCAAGTTGTCGTCTTCAAACTCCCAACAAGTTCCTCGGCCTAAGTCGTAATCTACGTCGTGGTCGAGCTCGGTCAGCTGGATTTCGTGTGTGGTGATATAATGGGACTCGTCCTCCACGGTGTCGGAGCCGCAGTGGTCGGACAGCACGGCGCTGGCGCCGTCATCAGACTCTGTCTTGCTGTTCAGATACATATCCGTGTACCGGAGCTCATCACTGTCGCTACACACATGGTCACTGCAGTCACTCGGGTCGAGATCGGCCTGGCGCTGATTCTCATTCTCAGAGTCCCGATCTGTTTTGGGAAGTTTGGTCAGAGTTTCCAAAGGGGGCTCACTCGATCCAAGCCCCGGGACGGTGTCCTGCTTGTCCTCATTTGAAATGATTTTACTCTTTCTTTCATGCTCCCCTTGCTTTGAATTGTCGCATTTTATAACAGACAGCTGGTTCCCTACACCCGTGAAAGTCACTTTCACCGTTTTGGGGCAGTCAGGTTTCATGTCCAGATCCACATAATTGGACTCGTCGCTGTTTGTCTCGGTGGCGTGGTCCTTACTGCCGGCTTTGTCCTTAACCTTGTCATCTGTGAGCAGCTTCCTGTGAAGTCCGGTGTCATCTTGGTAAGTGAGAGTTTTCTCCGCTGCTTCCATTTAGTCCGGTCTTACCGTCAGGTGGTCCTCGTTTACGATGTTATCCTGACACAGGACGGAAAACTCTGCAGGCTGGAGCGACGGAGGGGAACAGAGAGAGAGAGAGAGAGAGAGAGAGAGAGAGAGAGAGAGAGAGAGAGAGAGAGAGAGAGAGAGAGAGAGAGAGAGAGGAAAGTCCCACTATGGTTTCTCTAATGGTTTCTCTCAGGCTTGAGCAGCTACTTTATTTTTATAGTCAGGCGTTTGTTGCTACAGGTCTTCTGAAATGAATCTCCAAAAAGTTCATTTTCAGCACCTTTTCTGGAAGAACAGCTCCTCCACAGAGTCTGTTATTTATTTATTTTTTCTCTTACATAAATAATATGAGAATTGATCAGTATTCTTTATATTCTGTAGAATTTGAGTTTACTTTAATGAAAAATGTAACAGATTTTTTCTTTTTTTTTTCTTTTGTCCTTTTTGAAAATATGTCACGTTTTTTAAATGGGAAACTTTGGTTTTGGAAAGTACTATATAAAAAATAATTTTTTAAAAAAGTGGAAAAAGTGTCACATTTTAAACACTCAGGATGAACGTTATTCTGAAAATAAGTTTTATTTTCTTTGGTTGCTTCCAACAACTTTTAATCTTTGTTTCCCTCCCCTTTTTTTCAGAAATACAGAATCATGAAATACAGCAAGATTTTTTTTAAGTATGATCAAACATTTATATCAAGGAATGAAACAAAAAAAATAGAAAACTTGTGGAGCAGGCTGACCTGTCAAAAGCTAAAAGATATAAAAACAAAATAAGGGCACATGAAAACCTGAATGTGCTTAAAAAACAGCACTTAATACAGAGAAAAGAATACAAAAATTGCTGTTGCATAAATAGCGCACATAAAATATTAGCAACCGTGAACATTTGTTGACACGTGAATGTGCTCAGTGCTTTATTCACTCACTGAAACAGCTGTGCACGTGATGGAGAGAAGTATTCACCATCAGCTGGTGCAGTATGACATTTTTTCACTCATATTTTCATGATAATTATTTGACTACTACTACTACTACTACTACTACTGCTGCTGCTGCTGCTGCTACTACTACTACTACTACTACTACTAATAATAATAATAATAATAATAATAATAATAACAATAATAACAATAATAACAATAATGCAGTTATAAAAGTTCGTGCTGAAGACACAAGTGTTGTTTCTGGACAGGGCCCCAGTTTGGTGGTATGCAGCAAGGAGGGGGTGGGCCAACAGTTGCTGTATGTGGAGGGCACACTGACAGCAATATCAAGGACAGAGGCCACAGGCATAAAGCCTTTGCCACCCTTAGATCTCACTTCTGCTCTCAGTGCAGTGTAGGGCAGGGCTGGAAACAAACTTAGCATATTTATTTAAGTGCCACACTAAAATGCATTTTGGTGGTCGATGGAACCCCTGGAGTAAAGCACAATTCTATCAAAAATAGTGTTTCTTCACTTAAACCCTAGTGACATAAATAAAATATTACCTTAAAAACATTAAAAATAGTAGTAGTAAAATAATCTCCTAGTTTAGTATCTAGCAGTATATTATTCAGCTAGATAAAGTACAAGTAAAGTGAGTACTTCTTCATATGCTGTTTTTTTAAGTATTTACCTAATAAATGGATTAAGAGTCACAATTCATGCATTTCAGGAGTAAAAAAAAAAGAGAGAATAACTCGTGATTTCACTAAGAATTACCAAACAAGTGTCAACCCTCCCCGCAAAAAAAAATTAATAAAAAATCTAGCTCAAGTGTGAGCTATTAAACATTTCACAACACACACAGGTTGTGAAGTGACCTGCACAAAGCTGATAAATTTAGGTAGCTATTTAAAATAGGGACACCACTCACGCAACCACGTTGAGATCAGTTTCTTATACTGGCCGCATTAAAACAACAGGTGTTAAATCATGAGCACCATTAATCAAGGCTATGGACGGTCGCCGTGAAGACTTTTTCAAACCTAATTTTCACCCTCACACCTGAAATGTTGATGCAGAACAGAGAGGACTGATACCTAATACATGCACCGCTCTAACAAGAACCATTTCACAGAGAACGATAAGCCGAACAAACCCTAACCCTACATTAATGTACAACAGTTCATACTGTACAGTGTATACTTTTTACAGTACTGTGCTGTGTAGTGTATATGATTTACACTATAATACTGCCAGTGTTTTGGTTGTGATTTTGTGATTATTTTAGCAATATAAACATGCGTTTACTAAACATCATAATATGCTGTTCTAATGTGCATAAGGAGTTACACAAAACATAAGGAGTATTTAAATTCTACTTTAGATATCCACACACAGAATGAAGAAGTTTATTAATAAATATAAATCTATTATGTGCTTTAGCTGTAGTGGTACTAAAAACATTTAAGCTTTACTAGTGGGTACTGGTAGATTGTGAAAAAAAAACAACAACCTCCCTGATGTGACAGTAGGTCAGTGATGACTAGATGTAAAAGAGGTATACAAATGGATGTAGCACAGCCACAATGCTGCCATCATACAAAGATCAAAAATCAATTTGAAACATGAGAATTTGTACAAAATATTTTGCTGATATTTAACACAAACTGTTACACAGCATACTATCATGACATGTTTATGTTTTATGGTGCGGTGCAGCAGTACTGGTGACCTCCTGACACCCTCTGCAGCTTTTAAGTGGAAACTGGAGAAGTCAGTGAGCTTGAACACCTGCTGTGAGGCAGTCAGCAGGCAGACACGGTAGGTTCCCCATCCTTCAAAGGTTTCGTGGTTCAAAGGTTCAAAGGTCTCCTTTGGATTTGCAAGTGTTGTGTGTGAGCTAATTTAGAGGATGTTAGGGATTAGAGAGTTACCCTAAACCACTGATACTGACAATTCACTTAACGAGGATAAATGATCACTCCTGGTGAATGGGTTCAATCAGCGGGTTTACCAATATCCAAATATTACCTCCAGATCTCAGATCATTTTGGTGTCCGTACCCTACAAGGAGACGTGACTGAAATCCTACAAATACATGCGTTACTCGATGGAGGACAGACTTTCTTTTAAATATATATACTGAGCATAGCAAAAAAGATGAAGGTTAGACTGTTTTTTTTTTTTTGTTTTTTTTTATCAAAAAAAAGCCTGCTTAATTTAGCAGATAGGAAACACTTGTTCAGGTTACGTTCTTAAGTGTTCTTAATTATGGTGTCACAGTTCTTTACGTTTTATATTGCTCTACTTTCTATATTTAGCTAGAAATGGCAAAAAGACAATTTATAATTTGAAACGTTGTTGTTGTTGTTGTTTGTTTATTGTTTTTAGTTTAGTCTATTTAGAAAAATTTGTGTTCATTTTGAATTTGATGGAGGAGGAACTTGTTTATTTATTTTATTTATTACATATTTCAGCAAGACAATGTCAAACATTTGCAGAGTGATGTTAAAAGAAGTGATAGAGCACTGTGGTGGATGTGAAACTGTCCCAACTTTTTAAAAATGTATTTCAGAATTGTATTTTTTCAAAAAAACAATATATATTTTTTCTCAATATCAACATTTCATGTTTGTCTGGCAGCACAGTGGCACAGAAGGTCCAAGTTCAAATCCACCTTGGCCCGGACCTTTCTGTGTGGCGTTTGTGTGGGTGGAAAAAAAGCTCACTTTACTGTGCTCAAGTTGGACAGATATCAAAAATATGAGCAAAATCTGTGACGTGTAGTGTCTCAGGGAACATCCGTTCGTGCTTGAGGAAAACAAACATATATGTAAAAATAAATCAAATATACAAAATACTTCACTTATGTTTTCCAGTTCCTTGACCCCATCTTGATGGTTGTCTAGAAAGAAATAGCTAAGAGATGTTTGCTCTGAATCATCTGCTGTCTCGAGTGTTTAGGGATACTCTAGCCTAAAAACAGCAATGCTAGAGTCAGAGCTGTTGTGAATTATGCCAGCAATGGCAGACACGTACGGTTGCTCCCTTCTGGCAATGGCTATTCGGTTTCACTCGCGCTGCCAGACTGCTAGGCTACCAGCAAAGGTCAGCACCTTGTTAGGACTTGCTGGAAACTAACGACCCCATTGTTGTGAGAAAACTCATTTTTTATGACTAATGACACTAAGCTGCACTTGAAAGTGGTGCATATAATCATAAAACACACAATAAATTGTTTTTTAAAAAAAGTCTACATAACTACATAACAGATTTGCCCCCTTCCTGATTTCTTAGTTCATTTAAAAATGGCATTTCATATTTACTTGGGTTATTTTTTGTCTAATATTAAAATTAGTTTGATGAAACATTAAGTAAGTAAGTAAGTAAAAATTTATTTGTATAGCACATTTCAGCAGCAAGGCAATTCAAAGTACTTTACATCATAAGAACAAACAAATGTGCAGTAAAATCATTAAAAGCATTAAAACATTAATCAAGTCGAACATCAGAATCATCACATTAAGTGTGACAAATGTGCAAAAAACTAAAAATAAGAGAACCCAGTGTGTTTCTCTGCTGCTCTTCTGCACATCTTGGCTGTAGTGAGCCATTCAAAGGCATTAAAATCACCTTTCTTCCCCAGTCTGATGCTCGGTTTGAACTTCAGCTGGTTGACCATGTCTATGTGCCTAAATGCAGTGAGCTGCTGCCATAGTTGTGTTAAGGAGCAGTTGAACAGGTGTGCCTAATAAAGTGTAATTAATAAATGTATATTTTAAATTAGGTGGTTGTAAAGGAGAGAGGAAATACAGTAAAAAAAATCAGGAAGAAATGAACAAAGGTTCAGGGCAATCATAATTCTCAGAAATTCTCAAAAATTTCTATTAAAAGCCCCACTGTGTAGAAATGAATAAACAACCTTTACATACCTGCGAATGTGCCCCCCCCCCAACAACACAAATAAATGTAACACATTCTATAACACTTTGGATGTAGAAGCTTTAAATACAAAATGAAGACAGAAAAACTACAGCATAAGAGCAGATTATTTCCCCCATGTTAGCAAAGCAGTTTCCTCTTCTTTTATCAGCAGCTTCCCTCTAGTGGTGCATTTTATGTACTGGCACACTACACTACTGGAGTTTGTTTATTCTTGGAGTAAGAAAAAAAAGGAAATGCAAATTGCAGCAAGCAGACGTTAAAAATTTCTCTTCTCGTGTTAAAGCTTTGTACTGCCATTTGTTTCATAAACTTAATATTAAACATCAAGTGTTGTGTTGTGTGTAAAACTTACCCTCTAGTTGTAACATGTCAGGGCTCTGTAGGTTTTACTTACCTTATTAGCATGTAAAATCTGTGCTAAAACACATCAACAGACTCCCCTAAGCAAGTAATCAACAATGCA
This sequence comes from Cichlasoma orientale, assembly GCA_034780415.1. Lineage (NCBI taxonomy): Eukaryota > Metazoa > Chordata > Actinopteri > Cichliformes > Cichlidae > Cichlasoma > Cichlasoma orientale. The sequence goes on from JAVDPK010000225.1 coordinate 303,487, forward strand.
AAGGTGAAAGTTCTTCGGAGAACAAATAAAGAAACTTTCAAAAATAATGCAAATGAAAAAGTATCTGGCTCCTACAAACTAACATGATCCAAAGAATATTTCAAATACACCATGAAGTACTTTGAGACAGCCAAAAAATACTCACATACAGTAATCTGAGAATTAGAGGGTTGAAATAGAGAGATCGGGAAAAGAAGCTGGTTACTTTACTTCTAAGTTGTAATATCTGCCAAAGTGAGGTGGATGGTCAGCAGCAGTGAGTATTGACTTAGTAAGATGACAAAAAGTGGTCAAACTTTTTTTCAGACTTTAAAAAAAAAAAACAAAACCCTCCATTGCCAAGAACTGCTCATTTGGCAGTGTTTGAGGTGCTTCATTTAGATATTTTCTTTCCCTGTATCCCCCGTCAGTTATATAAACTATATATCTCTCCTCAGCTCCTAAGGGTAAAAATCAAATTAAAACGTATTATTCAATTTCTTCCTTATATGTGGAGTTACTTTAAGTGGGTTTGGTACTTTCTGTATAGTTGTGCAGAATGCGTCACGTGATGAAATCCACGACCGACGTGGCCAAAAATTAAAAATGTGTGTTAATGCTCTCCATGGTGCTGAAATAATCAAGGTATATTTGTGATTTCATTTGATTCCCCCGCATGATTATTAAATGCATATTTACACACTTTGCTGTAAAGTCTTTCGCTACAAATCATCACTGGTTATTGATGAACTCAGGTTTTTTGTTTTTTTTTTTTCGTCCGAAACCAAAGCAGCAGCCTTCCGGGACGCAGCTGCAGCCGTATCAGCCTGTGTCAGGGGTTTCCACTGTAGTGCTGCATTTTGATGTCGCCCAGCGGATACACAAACAGCAAGCTCCCACCTCGCGTTCAGTCATTGTTTTTAATGTATAAGAAGCATCATGACATGCGCTAAGCAGTGGCTGGCCGGATTTGCGCTCCTGTGTATTTATGTTGCTGCTGAATCGAAAAGGAATTTCAAATGTCCTTCAGGATGCTCCTGCACAAAGGAGACCATCATCTGCGTCGGCACTTCACAGATCCCCCATAATATACCGAAAGAGATCAACTCACTGTAAGTACATTTCTTTGGATAATGAAGGTTGTTTAAATCCTGTAGTGAGTCACGCGACAATATTAATAACGCAATCAAAAATAATAATTTACTTCCTATAATGGGCTTTCGTCCAGACTTGGTACTTGGCGCGTCTGGTACAGACTGTTAACATGTCCCTCATGTGTTTCACTCAACAGAAGCATGGTTAATGGATCTATTGCGGAAATTACAGAGGGGATGTTTTCGCTTATGCCTTCTATTCAGCTGCTGTAAGTACCCACTGATTACTTGCTGATTATTGACGTCTCAGGGCTGCAACACACACAAACAAATAAAGCACATGGATTTAATTATGGTTAAGTTGTTTCTGGTTGCTTTGTGTTGGAAACCAAGTAAACGTTTTTTGTTTGTTTTTTTAAAGGAGATTTTTGATATTTTGAGCTGTAAAGTTTTGTTTTTCTTTTACAGGCTTCTGAATGCAAATTCTTTGACCACGATCAAAGATGATGCTTTCTTTGGTCTGCCTCATCTAGAATATTTGTGAGTATTATTAATTAACTCTTTTTCCTAATCTAAAGTTAAACTAGGCTACATAAATTTGCAATTATTGTTTTATGATTCAGCAGAACTATATTCACAGGAGGATGGACCTCCAGCTCCTAGTTGCACATCTCAGTCAACAAAAACAATTAAACTTACCCTAATACCCTCACCAAGGGGCCAGTAAATAAAAAATTAATAAACATTGCGCATGTGCATTTCTGACATGATATAATATTATATTTCTCTGCCTGTCCCCAATTATAAATCTGTTATTTTATTATTCATGGAACAGATTCATTGAAGGGAACAAGATAGAAACAGTCACCAAAAATTCTTTTCGTGGTCTACGTGGTTTGACTTATCTGTAAGTTTTGCTGTCCTTCTTTCTACCAATCACAACAGCCATGCAGATTATATTTACAGTATGCAGCAACATTTCACATTTAAAGTGAAATGAACAGAGAATTGTGTTTTTTTCTCTCTCTCTTTCTGTGTGTCTGGTTCAGCTCCCTGGCAAATAACAAGATACGGTTTCTGCCGAGAGATCTCTTTTTTGACTTGGATTCATTGCTGGAACTGTGAGTAAGCAGTTGTTGTGTCAGCAGTGTGTGTGGGTGTGTTTAAGAGAGTGAGCGAGAGCGAGAGTGTGTTTTTCTACTGAAGCTGACTCAGACTGCACTGGCATTAAATCCCACAAGTATGCTAAATCTATCTATCTATCTATCTATCTATCTATCTATCTATCTATCTATCTATCTATCTATCTATCTATCTATCTAT
>JAVDPK010000226.1:0-15415 GCA_034780415.1 Cichlasoma orientale
GTGTGTGTGTGTGTGTGTGTGTGTGTGTGTGTGTGTGTGTGTGTGTGTGTGTGTGTGTGTGTGTGTCTGTGTGTGTGAGAGAGCGAGAGAGCTAGAGAGGGGTCTATTTGCATGTTGTGTGCGTCTGCACCGGCTGTTCCATTGGGTAACCTTGGTCTACTGTAGGCTATAAAACATTATGACACTGTGGGAATGTCTCTCACTGCAGGGGTTGGCTCAGACTCCCTCACACAGGCTTCATTCGACCACTGAATGTACATTTTACAACAAACCCGAGTTTTCTGTGCGGAAAATGAACCCAGATGTGACTTTAATGACAACACAATAATTAAAGATTTTCTCAGATTCATCGCTATCATGGTGGAGATATTAAAAGTGAAGCTAGATTTTAGCATCTTTAGAGGATTTAAACAGACAATATAAAGTTTGATAGTTCATGGTGGATGGGTGGGGGGGTGGATGGATGTTGGATGGATGGATGGATGGGTGGGGGGTGTGTGGATGGGTGGATGGATGGGTGGATGGGTGGCAGGTGGATGCATGGATGAATGGATGGATGGATGGGTGGATGGATGGATGGGTGGATGGATGGATGCATGGATGCATGGATGGATGAAAAAATCCCAAAGCTCTGGTGAGAAGTGCATTCTGAACTTTGACAGTGGAGATGTGTCCTGCACTTTGTCGTCATCGCCTGGTGGAAGTCTTCTCGGTTGTGTTGGACTAAATGAACGTTACACAATCAGAAAGTGCTGAAATCGTTCTCTGCAAACACACACCGCTTTCAGAAAGGTGTGACACATGCAGTTATTTATTAAAACTGCAATCATGCATGAAGTCACAGCTGAATAATAAACTTTAAAAAAATCTGAGATAAAAATGAAAAACTCATAAAACATTGTGCAGAATAAATAAAGGAATCTAATAGGATTTAAAAAAAGATCTCCTCTCAGCAACTAGCAAAATAAATAAATACTGAAGTTGTTGATGTCAGAAAAACAGCGTGAAAAAGGCTTTAAAACATAACTAACGAGGGACAAATCCCACTTCACACCACTCTATAAAACTGAGAGCAAGAATTATGAAAGTCGACGTCCAATTACAGCAATGCAGCTCGAGTCGTTAGCCCGTGATGGGTTTACCAGGCTCAGGCTCTTGGCCCGACTCTCGCAGGCACAAATTAAGCCCAAAGAATAGGCTGTAAAAGGATAAGTCTTCTTTTTTAATACCTAAGAAGATTTCTCTGACCAATCGTGATGAGGCAGATGTCGTTACAGTTCATCCAAAGGTCGTCGGTGCTCATTTTTATTGAATACTCAGCCGTTAGGATTAAGAGAAAGACAAAAGACAGCTTGGTGTTTTGTGAGTCTGAAGCCACTTTATCTCATTCATGTGAGGGGAGTTTAGGTGTACGAGGTTCTTAGTCGGCCACAGGGCCCAAAGCTGGGTTTCTGTCACCGTTTCCAAGTCTTGGTTTAAGCAAACAGACTTCAGCTCTTCAGCTCGTATCTAATCCTGCAGATTCACTCGCGATAAATCAATTTTCTCTATTTTTAATCATCTGGTTTTATTTGTCTCATTGTGATGCATTCCTTTTCTTATATGTGGAGACTTTCTAAGGGAAAGCATTGATGCAGTCATAAGAAATACTTATTAGTTGGTATATATTTTGATTTTGACTAAAGGGTGACCTTTTCCTTTGATGACTGACCTTTGCTGTCTTTAGGGTTTATCTGTCCTCTCAATTCACAGAAAAATAAACCGATTCTGAAAGTTTTAATCGGCTTTTTTCTTTTGATCCCTCTGGTCTCTGAGGAAGTGTGAAACAAGCTGTAGAATGATCTCTTTATGTGATCTACACTGCAGACAGCAGGAGCTCCATTTAAATGCTTTTAAAGGAGCAATTCACCCAAACATCAAACATACAGGTTTTCTGGCCTGAGCGTGTTTTCTGCTCATGTTATCGTGAATTCATTTTATTAAGGAGCTATTTTCCACTGCACCGGCCAACCATATCGCCGCGCATCGACCTGTAACAAGAGGCTCCTCCTACTGATCGCGTGTTAGGATGTAAACATCAATGTTAGCCAGCTGCATGCTTCTTTTTGTGGCAGATGTAGCTGGTAGAAAAAAGCAGTTCCTACATGAAGATCGGTGCATTTCACAACCATAATTTCCTCTTCCTCCCAACAAGCTGATGCCAGCTGAATGGCATCAACTGGCATCAGCTCTGGCTTCAATTACACAAGTGAAAGAGAGAGTAGTTTTCTGGTGCTTTCACATTAAACACATTAATGTTTTTGATTTCATAAATGCCCCAAACTCCTAGAAAATATATATTCTTTTCTTCTCGGTCACTAGTACAGTTTTAATACTACACAGATGAAATATTCTGCAACCGCAGCTTTTGAACTGCGTCTCTTCGTTGAACGTACCCGCCTTCGAAGATCTTGATGCGGGTTGGTTCAGCGGCAGGCTGTTTGACTGAGACCTCCTTCTCCACCTGCTCCTCCTTCGAACGGTCCCACGAAACCACGCCCTTCATCTTCCTCCCAAAATGACTGACATCAACTGGCATCAGCTCCGGCTTTAACTACACAAGAAATAAAAAGTAGCATGAAGGGCAGACTAAGATTGTTGTGGTTGTGCATCTCTGCAGTTCCACAGTTAAATATTTTTCTTGGCACACCGTCATACTCCTCGTGACTGCAGCACATACCTGATCAAACCGCAGTTTCCAGGCTACAGAAGACACCAGTTTTCCAGAGCTGGGTGGTGACATGGCTGCCATTGTGAACATCAGATCAGAGTTCCGCTTCTGTTTGGACCGTAGAAGAGCCAGTGAAGCCTTGGTACTGAGGTTCAGGGGATTGGGATTATATGAGCTGACACACCATGAACTGTAGACGGAGCTACGCAAAGCTGCCTGGGTGCTGTTGGGTTTGGTGTAGTTCAGGAAACACCAGCTGACTCTGCTCATCGTGCGCAAGCTAGGGAACTGGAAAAGCTGCTGGACATCTGCCACATCTGTGAGCAGCAGAGTCTGACCCGCTGCTCCGGGTAATCCTGTACTTTGGTTGGCATCGAGCTGAACCAGCATGCTGACAGGCATTTTACTTGAAGTAGGCTGCTTTGTAATGTCAGTGTCTTCTGCATCATTGGAGGAGACCATGGATTCTGGACTGCAATTGGACTCTTGGGCTGTATCGTCCACATCAAGCTCCTCTGGGGAGTCCCGGCCATCTGAAGCCGGAGAACGGTCTGTGACGATCTGGAGGGGAGGGGTGAAGCTCTGAGCCCGAGGGACATCAGAGAGATGGGGGGCAGAGGAACGAACAGGAATGGCAATCTTGGTAGCAACTGGGAAGTCACCGAGTGGTGGAGAAGAGGACATCCTTTCAGAATCATCCATGGAGCCTTCACTCTTCAGACCTCTTCCTTGTCCCTTCTCAGGCTTGCTGCTGCCTTCGGTTCCGCTCAGCTCCACGGCACTCATCTCCTTGACAATCTGTCCATACATCCTCTCCTCCTTTACTCTTTTCTGCTGCTTAGTCTCAATGAAGAGCTCAAGTGAGCTGGCAGGGGAAAGCATACGCTTGCTGCCTCCGATACCAGATCCTGAGGCATCCGTGGTGGATATAGTGCCTGATGTTAGTGACAGGGGGATCCCTGTGTTCAGGCGTTGCTCTCCCAGTGAGTCTGGACTCTTCCAGAGTGGGTACCGCAGCACTGCACCATCAGTTTGCCCTAGGAAGTGTGCTAGGTTGAAACCTCCTCCAACTCCTCCATGTGGTTTGGTGGCACTCACAACACCAACTGGAGGAGACATGTTGCTGTTGTCAGCACTGCCTGGCCTGGCTGAGCCTAAACCTTGTACACCACTACCATGAGAAGCTATCAGCTGGCTAACACTGGTGTACATAACACTACCAAATGATGGCACATTCGTTTGGATCCGTACAGGAACCAGCAAACCAGGCAAAGAGGCCTGGGAACCCAGGTTCTGCGTGGCAAAGACAGGCTGGATCTGTTGCAGGAGCATGGAGGAGGTGGTGGAGAGAGAGGCCGACAGAGGAGAGGTGCGAGGTGAGAAAGAAGCAGGGTAAATCTGAGAGGCTGGATTTTCTGATTTTCCATCAAAGGGTTGTTGATCGTGGATTTGTTGCAGGGAGTGGAGCGCTTGTTGTTTGTGAAGTGGGTGTCCAGGTACATTGCCAGGTGACCTGATGTGGAGCTTTTGGAGTTGCAGTTGGGCCTGCTGGGTCTGCTGCTGTCTTGGTGTCTGTTCAGCCTCCTGATTCCAGAAGAGGCCCGGCTGTGAGAACGAAAGAAACGGGGGGCCACTCTGGTACTGCTGCATTATATCTTTACTCATGACCTCATGACCTGGATGTTCTCCCTCTGATGATGAGCCTTGGGCTTGCAAGCGATGCTGCTGGGACCTATTGAGGACAAAAACATAATCAATTTTCCTACAGGCTAGAGCAATTTTTCAAAGCATATCTGCAGTAATAAATATATCTTAAATCCCTTTTTAGAAATCATGGATGTTCTTTATTATAAGCTTTCTTATCAGTATAGAGTTTAAAAGCCAGCATCCACGATGCTACTTTCAATTAAATATAGGCTTTAAATGAGATGCAAATACAGCTTCCCAGATGTTTTGCAAACAGGGTTGTACTGTTATTACTTTAGGTTCTGCATATGTTTCGGACCTGCTATAGAGAGGTTCCTCTGGAAGGCTGTCCTCACTGATACTCTGTTGGAGAATATGCTGGTGGTGCTGTTGGTGCTGGTGAGGTCCCATATCTGTGCATAAAACATACATTTTATAAGGATACTCATAAAAAAAAGAACAACAACAAAAAACAGTAGCATACCAAGACAAATCAAAGGCTTACCCCCACCAATGCCAGCTCTCTTGGTCCTGCCTACCACTTCGGTGCTGCTGTGGGGGGATCCCGTTGGGCCCGGCCACGCCCCATGTTCCAAACTCTCCTGTTTGATTGACGTTTCTGCAGCCCCTGGCTCCTGGCTAACTGCCTCTGAATAAACACTCAGTGAAGCCTGTCAAGTGTGCAGAAGTGTTGAGCGAGAGTTGTTTAGTTGTAATAAAATGATATTTGATGAGCTTTACTAAGGATACTGAATAAGCCTTAATGTGGTGCATGATAACACTGTGAATGCATTGTGTGTGTTTTAGTCATTATGTAGATATAGTGTGACCTCATTCAGGTGTCTTTGAATGAGGCTGATGGAGGTTTTTAGATGTTCAATTAAAGGAGCTGCAAGGTTGTTCTGAATGACGAGGAAAGCACAATGTGGCCATGAACTCAATCTTAGCTGCAATCTGGGTAGTCCAGCTTAACTCAAGGCCACCTTGCATCAGCTGTTGGCTCGAGTCTATGCATCCAATTGGCGAGTCCCAGACAGAGTGGGATATTTAAGTTGTTTTAGCAGCCCACGGTTGCTCTGCGTCTGCAAGCCACTTTACAACCCACCTTCACTGCAGCTGCCTGTTCTGATGCAGTGTTTGATTAAATGAGTCATGTCTGTTGCCTCTAACACCTGCTCTTTTCTCTTTCTGAAGCACAAAAAAGGCATACTGCAAAATACAAATTACTGAAGATTGCAATAACAATCTCCTTTCAACTATCACAGTCCGGACTGAACTAAAAGTTCGTTGTAATTCTTTAAGACTTGCAAAAGTACATTATTTTATACGTTACCTGTCGAACAAGATATCCACGCCGGCGTTCCTTCATTGCTGAGGCACTGGAGTACAGTTCTCCCTGTCTTGAGGATGACAAGCTTCCATAGTCAAAGGATTTACTGCGCATTTCAGGTAACTCTGTGGGCAGCGTGCATGGTGCCTGTTCTGATGAAGACCTCCTCATCTCCCTCTGCTGGTGGTGGCTGGAATAACCACTGCCTGGCACAGTCAGGAACTCTGATTGCTTTGTTCCACCACCAGGTGCCAAGGAATCATCCTTTATGGAAATGCAAAGATAAAATTCCCACTTTGTTTAGGCTGCAAACATCCAGATGCTCCCTGAAAAGACTGCCTTATTTTATTCATTCTATAAAGATATGATTAAAATTGCTGCAAGAGAAATGGTATACTTGAAATTACTAAAAAAAATGGGGTACCTGTTTTGTCGGTGAGACAGACTTGAGACCTTCATCTCTGTCAAATGACATGGAAAGTGAAGATGAGTGGGACAGGTTACTCTCTTGGCTGGGGCTACGAGAAAGGCTGGTGCAGGTCGACTCAAAGCTTGATTCTCCAGATGAGTGCTCCATATCTGCTAGGCGTAGCCTCTTCTTCTTGGGTGGGAGCTTTTCTGATGGCATCTGGGAGAGTGTGTCACTCCTCTGTGGCAGCTGAAACTCCTCAACGTGCTGCTGCTGCTTCTCCAGCTCCTTGGTCATTGGAGCTTCTATTTCCTTATCAGGCTTGTCTGGCTCCTCCGTTACCCTGATTTCAGGAACCTGGATGTTGGGTTGTCGGACCAGTTTGGGTGGGATGTGATAAGGCTGTCCAGGTGAGGCTGCAGCTGATGATGATGAAAGGGAGGCCAGGTCACTGTCACTTTGCAGCTGCTGCTCCATGCTCTCTGTCCTCAGAAGGGTGGATTCAGGACTTAGAGCATCTTCAAAGATCTCCGTGTCAGATTGCTCAGAGTACTGACTACATGGAGCTTTATCTGACGGCTGATATGCTGGCTGCTCAAAAGATTCTGACTTGTCAAAGGAATTTGGACGGCTGAGGGAGTTGGTGTGCTGGATAACTGATATGACATTCCCAGCTGCCTTTCTGCCCTCAGAGTCAGGAAATAGTGCAATGTCCTCAGAGCACATGCTGGCACAGGTATCAAAGCTGTCAGACTGACTGTGCGCACTATGAAGAGAACCCTTCCCTGTCGGGGTGGCTCTCGACCCATCAAAACTACCTTGTTTAAAGTCATAGTCCCCTATCATTTCCACTGAACCACTGCAGCTACTGTCGCAGTGCCCAGGGCTGTCCTCATCATCCCCAACACTCTTTTCTTTCCTCCTTTTTCTTGTGGCTATTTCTGACATACTAACCTTAGTACCATAATGGCTAATGGCAACGTGCTCTGGGACTCCTGGGGTGCGCTCACCAATCTTCACGCCCAGAGATGAAACTAAATTCTTAGGCATGTGTCCAAAGCCCTCAGCCTCTCCTACATGGGCCTCATTGGTTGAATTTTCAAATGCACTCTGTCTCGTGAGCCTACGATGGCCCGGCGGGTAAAACACATCATCTGCCACGACATTATCAAAGGATTGGCTACCTCGAATTCCTTGGGGAACACTGAGGTTAGGAGGGGTAGATGTTGGCATGGAATTACTCCTAATAAGATGCCCAGAATCTGATGGAGGCTCTAGAAGTCCTGTACTGCTTTGACACGGTCCAGTTGGATATTGCTTTGGATCTTCTGAGATTCCTGCATCTGCTCTGAAAGAGATATGATCCTCGGCTATCTTCCCCATCTCCAAAATAGCACCAGGTTGCTTCAGGCTAGTGGGGTCTGCCCCTGCCATGCCTACTGTGATAGAGTGTCTTGACCTGGAGTTGGGTCGGTAGTACCAAGTTCGACCAAACATAATCTCTTCGTACGTCTTGACGTTGGTATTTGGAGGGCTGATTTGCTGCTCTGCACTCTCAGAGCGTGAAAAGTAGCCAGAGTCTGTGCTGCCTTTGCTGTGAGGACTGAGGAGGTTAAGCGACTGGGACATGGCAAGCTCAGAGTCCTGTCCTTTTTTGTCACTTAGCCTCAGGGCCAAACGTTGCTTGATGGTGGGCGAGTCATCCAGTGAACGTGTTCTTCCACCAGCCTGCGATGCTAACATGTGGTGTGACACTTTTATGTCATGAAAGGGGGGACACTCCATCCCTGTGGAGGGGACTCCCCCAGGCTTGGGAACGATAAGAATAGGCACTTTCATAGATCCCATGGGTAGCTCTTCAGGTGAGTCTGCATATGCTGGTTCGGCACCACCTTAACAGTAGGAAAAAACAAAGATGATACAGATTAAAGCATGGTATATCAGAATTAATAAATCCAGGCAGACTTTAAATGACTGCAGCTGAACAGGACAGTAAAAATCCAAAATCATCATTATTATTATCTGACACATTTTCACTTTTGATCATTGTGAGAAATGCCCATAACAAAAATTAGCTACTGCCGTCACTGTGACAGATTTGGAAAACTAGCCACAGCTTAAGAAAGGGGATTTCTGAAGCAAAATTGTTTTGATTCTTTCTACATTCGAGTTTTCAGATTTTTGAAAGTGTCTTATAGATGAAAATAACCTGTATTCTTGTCAGCTTCAAAGGAGATCTGCAGGGTGGGGCTGTCCTTGTCTGTTAGCATGGTGGTGGCCTCCACGCCTTCCTCATCCGTATCTGTACTCTGCTCTCCATCGGAGTGGACCTCAGCCTCACCCACTGGGGACGCCTGGTCCATGTCCCCACCACGGGCCACAGCTAGCTCTGAAAATGGTACGAGTCCAGCTTTGATGGCATGAGCGTGGGACTTGCGATGCTTGTAAAGGTTGCTCTTGGTTTTGAAGGAAAAGCCACAGGGTACACAAGGATATGGCCTCTCTCCAGTATGCGAACGGATGTGCTTCTTCAAGACGCTGGGCTTGGCGCAAGCTCGACCACAGTAGTGACAAATGTACTTACCAGGCTTTTTTGGCTTTTGCTCTTTTTTGCCATAGGCCTCCTCTCCAGGCTCCGGGCCTGACTGAGAATACTGTCCGAAGGAGCTGGGTAAACTGGGAGATTTGTGCCGAGGAAACCTCCCTGCACCAGCCCCATGTGGGCGAGTGTGTCCCGGGTGCCCTACGGGGTACAGGTCATCCGAAGGCAACTGGCCAGCAAATGGCCAGGCATGAGGGTCTAGGCCTGGCTGTGGTTTGGCTCCTGAGAGGAACCGCTCAGATTGGGGATGTTGAGGGTATGGCTGGCCCAGTTGGTAAGGATATCCCCTGGGGAACCCCTGAGCAAAGGGACCTTGGGGGTCTTGAGATGGTGGGCCTCCTATGGCCCCAACTGCAGACGGTCCAGATAGCAGCTTTCCAGAATTCCCTGTGATGGTGTACTTCTGCTGGGGCGCTGATCCTCCAGGAGCCTCCAAGTCAGCAAAAGTGCTTCGTTTGGTGTTTGCAGAAGGCTCTGATGCCCATTTTCTTTGCAGAGGTACCTTCTCCCTTGGTAGTTCCTTATTTGAGCATTTCTGCCCTGTCGCAGGTGATTCACGAGCCTCCATTTTCTTGAAGCTCTCCATGGTTTAGAAGAGGGAGGCAAAAGGGGATGGCGGGGATGTTGGGAGGGTAGGTCTTTGAGGGTTACAAGGTCCCAAAACTACCAGGCATGATAGCTGAACCTTTGCTGGCTGCCAACAAGCTTAGAGAAAGACAACAGATCCGTCCATTTCTGAGAGAGACTGAGCCAAGCTGAAAACAGGAATTATTAAGTGGAACAGAAAGAGGAACTTCAGCGGATAACATCAGAGAGGTTTCTCTCCTTCTGCCATTTTGTAAAAGCACTAATGCTGCTCTTTGTTGTTTCTCTGTCCAGTTCATCTAAGGGCAGAAGAAACCTCGAGTGACCTGGAGATGACAGAAAAACAGAGAAGAATGTCTGTGGACTCGTGGCTAATGAGGCAAATGATGTAGTTAACAATTGTAGTAAACTGTGTTTAACAACATACAAAATATTCAAAGGGCAATTACTAACTTTTCTTGAGGGAACGATGCTTGTAGATCCTTTTTCTGTAGCTTCAGAAGTCCTTCAGTTTTCTCACCAAAAGACCTACAGCAAAGCAAAAGAGAGAGAAGGCTAATTAGTGTCGCGTACAAAGTCGTAGAATAACACAGTAATCAGAAACACAGATGGTAAATAACCTTTCGCCTGACATCACCCTTGTACCATAAGTTGGACTGGTGTTGATGCGACATTTTTTGCTGTTAAATTCAACACACTACCACATACTTTGTTGTGCACAGACGACTCACTAAGTTGTCAAGTACATGCCTGATGTGCGAATATAAATGTCATTGATTGCTCAGTTAGTTTCTTCACACTGGATTCCATCTGTGCTTGTTGCCTTTTTTCACTCCTTTCTCCTCCCTCCCGCCCTCCCTCCTCCTTCCACTCAGTGAGTCACCGATGAAAAGCAAACCCACACTGTTCCTAAAGAGACACAAAGGCTTATAAATAGCCTTGTGGAAGTGACGTCGGAGTGTCATAATATGTGTAGGCGTCCAAAAAGGCCAAGTCGAAGAGCAGCCATCGGCACTAGCACCTTTCCTTCCTCTGGGTTGCGTCTAACTTCGCGTGCGCTCGGTTGAAAAGCAATCAAGAGGACGAGCGCAGACACACAGAAACAAAAAGAGACGCGCAGATGCAGACAGAGTTCTTGCAGGCACTGCGACTGCACTGCAAAACTGCAGTAGACGGTGTATATGTGTGTGTTTCCGTTGTTTAACGTTTCTTAACCACACCAACACCTGACAGCAGAAGGAGCAGAGAGCCACAGAGCACACATAAACATGCATGCTGAAGTTGCATTTTTGCTTTGTATTTCCTCATCTCAGAGTTTAAACAACCTCCCTCGCACTCTGATTGCGACACACACACACACACACACACACACACACACACACTGTGGCCTCAGTGCTGGTAAGCCGGGCTCAGTGACGTTTCTGTCTGGGGGCCCAACGTGAGATCTATAAATAGCACTGGAGGAAAACATGTTGTATTCTTAGCAGCAGGAACGTTAAATTTGGGCTAACTTGTTTTCACATGTGCTCCCCGCACCCCTACGCCCACTCAGAAAGACAGACAAACAAATACCAGAAACATTATCTCAACCTTGGGTCATATCTTTGTGTTTTCCATGGCGCTAAGAGTGAAAGAATGTGGAAGAAAACTCCTGTTGGGCAACAGCAATTCAGTTTAGCTAGCATCATAATCAGGTGATGCTGAATGGTTAGCATTACGGTCATCTGACATAAATACAGCCAAATGATTACTAGAGGGCGAGATTGGTACTAATAGCAGTCAAGCTGGGCAGCTTTATTTAGACCTTTCACAGTGTGAATCCAGCAGTGTGCACGGTGGTGAAACACTCCAGTATCAATGAGTCACGGCTCATGTGTCCTTTGACGCCTGTAGCACACGTCGGACGTGCCAAAGCAGAAAGTGGATTAATGTCAGTGCTGAGTTCAACCACGAGTCCAGGCTGAGATGAGACTGGACTAAAGTTAAATAAGTTTAAATAGCTGTCAAACAGCTTAGTCAGTGAATATAATGGATATTTGTGCTTATGGCAGGTTTTCTATCATGTAAACACACAGAAATAAATGGAAGTCACACCCGTGCTTGATCATTACCACTCAAAGTAAAAGCAGACTTTGGAAAACTTGCGGTATACAAAAGGTCTTGTCCTTGCGTACAGATTCTTAATATTCATATGCAAATACCTGTTTGTAATTATCAGAGGTGCCTCCTGCCTTAGGCTTTCCACGTATGAGCACGGAAGGGCACGGCGGTCGCAGAACGGAGCCGTGCCATCAAATATAAATTACTGCAGATGATCTAGCAACCACCTTCTGACTAAAGCGGTCCTGACTAAACCGTCTTTCCTCAGAAAGACACCACACGGTTGTCCTTTATCGTTCTTTTGACCCGGCGACATCCTTTTACACAATTTCTACTACTTGGATCTTTTAAAAGCGCCCAAGATTGCTTCAATTCAATGATCAGTTTCACAGCAAAATATAAAAACAAATTCAAGTTCATTCTGCTCCACCTCTTGTTGCCATTTGCAGGTATGGATGAAGCTGCCTGTTGCAGCTGTGCCAGCTGCTATCACACACACTTCAACATCCTTCAACTCACACCCCACAAATACACCGGGCGCTGAGACTGACCTCACAGCACGCAGCATTAACTTGGCTTATACGCTCGTCGACCTTATGTAAGGTGACCGGTTTTGTAATGAAACTTTTGAATGGTCACAATCTGCAGCGTGAGTGGGAGCCTGTAGTGAATGGCTTACATAAAGCTTTATTCATACATTCACCGACACAACCTGCCCCAGTTCCTGTGCGTAGGAGAGACTTAGCTACTGGCACTGTTTGTGTGTACGAGCGTGGGAAGTATATGTACCAGTTGTGTGCGCGCATGTGTGTGTGTGTGTGTGTGTGTGTGTGGGCTGGCAAAGGGCATGACGAGACACCCAAGTTGTAGGTAGGTCAGAACGAAGCGCATTCACAGGCAATACTCAGAAGTAAAAATAGTAAGACACACACACTCAAACACTTGTAAAGAGTGATCTATCAAAATGCCCCAAATAAACAGAGTTACTCAACATAAAGGAGCAGAGATCAGCGCTGCTTTCACAGACGTGGAAATAGATCTAGGCAGCATTTTGTACCCACGGCGTGCTTTGCTTGAAACAACACACCTGATCTGAGTTTTTGCGTTTGTGTGTGGGCAAACCGAACGGTCCTCCGCGCTATAACGGGCCTTCGATTGTTCGACCCAGAAGACACATCTAAAGATAAGTTTATGTGCGTCAACACGTTTACGAGGGATTCAGATGAAGGTTCAGGTGTCCAGTGGATACAAACACCTCCACAAATTTACTGAAAACTCACTCGCTTGGCGCTTGAGGCCAGCGCATCTACTGAAATACTCCAGGTAACCTATTATACTGGTACTTGTTTTATGGTTGGCTGTGAGCACAGCGGCCCCTCCCGCCTGCTGCTCAAACCCTCTGTTTGTGAGGCACAGCCAATCTGCAGCACTTTTCCTTTCTTCTTCCTGGTTTGGACACTAAAGGTACCCGGATGGATCGTGGTTTTGGGATTAAACATTCCCCTTTCCCAGCGTCAGAGTCGGGCTTAAAGATGCTCAGTGTGTTTAAATGTGCTGACAAAGGCTCCATGTATGAGGAAGCTGTTGTAACACTGGCACCGGTGCCACCGTGATGCCAGCAGCTTTACCAAACCGGGAGTTTTACCCCAGGGATCACATGCTGGGGTCTTTCCAACACACCTGCTCCTTAAGGCTGTCAGGAAGTCCAACTATTGCAACTATCCCCCGATATCCCAATTTCCTTGTACAAGAATGTCCTCGGACCTCTCGAGCCTTACAAGACAGAATTTCCATGGAAACTAATTAAGTAAACATGTTGATATAAATGAAGCAACAAGAGATTCAAGAGAACTGACGTGCTTGCAGGTATGTACAAGTACACTCATACACACATATGCCCGAACCCTGGAGGTATGAACACTGTGTGGGCATTAACCATGCAGTAAGAACAAAGGGCCGTGTGTGTGTGTGTGTGTGTGTGTGGTGCTCTGTGAAGTGTGTGGGAGGCTGTTCAATCCTGAGGGCTGAAGGCACTCTCTCTCTCTCCCTCTTTCACTCCATTTCATCCGACTTCATTGGAATGACAGTTGGGAATAATGTTGCCAAAACGACGAGATAATAGATCAACATTTGTGCGAATCCCCTTCCCTCCTTGAACCATTATGAGAGCATGCGTGCATCTCTAACACACCCACATGCACACTCACAGTAATCCCTCTCCTACAGTGTCTTATTCAGATATGCAGCAGATAAGCCTCTCATTTACTTTCAATGAAAGACCCAGACGAGGACAGAGCTGTGTTTGTGTGTGTGTGTGTGTGTGTGTGCGTGTGTGTGTGTGTGTGTGTGTGTGTGCGGCTAGTTATTCTTAAATTGGCACGCCAGGGTGCTGCATACCAACTCAAATGGTTGGAATTCCTGTGACAAAAAACAGAGAGAAAGCATATTTGTGCATTTTTGTCCTGCCTGTCTGTCACGCTGTTGCATAATATATTTGTAATCATGAAGCCATGAGCAGAATACAAATTAGAACCCGGCTTCGTCTTTGATACTCTGTGATTAAGACTACAGGACAAGGAAGGCGAATGCATGAGAAAGATATGGGGAGGGATGGAGCGGTGCAAGGAAACCCAAAGGCAACAATCACACGGGACACAAATGAGGAAGCAGGTATGGATTATACGGGAAAGAACATCAAGGAACAACAAAGTAACTGATGAGGACTCGGATAAGGGAACAATAATACATATGGAAATAAGAAAATAGGGATCCAGGCTGAAGAATGGAGATTCAAGAGTATTAACTTACAGGAGAGGGAAGAGGAACATGGTGATGGAAAGAAAGGGGAAATTTATGAAGAGAAAAGAACGACATGCATGATCACGAGGGATCGAGGGTACACGAGGAGGAGCGAGGATGTAAAAGGATGTAAGAGGATTTCAGGAAGAAAACACAATAAATAGAAACTCCAGGAAGACAAAGGGAACAAAAAAGGGAACACACACCCAAGAATGGTTACAAGACTACAGATGGATGGAAAAAGCACATAACGCAGAGAGCAAGAGAGGAAAGAGAAGAAAAAGGAAAAAACAGTTCAAGAAGAGGAAAAAAGACCAAAAGAGCAGGAGAAAGGGCACAAATTACACATAAATTACACAAAGGAGTGAGGACAAAGGACAAGGGCATCAAGGAGAGAACAAAAGCACTTGTCAGGGAAACCTAGACCTTAGCGAGATGCGGAAACCAAGAAAGAATAAAGAGAACAAGGATGCAACAGCAAGGAGCCAAGTGGAAAAACTAAGGACTCCATTAAAGGAATAAAGATGAAGGAAAGGTTAGGAAACAAAACAACAAGGACTCGAGTAAAGGAGAGGACAAAGAATGAAGGAGACTGAATCAGGAGTCTAAAGCAGAACGAAGGCGAGGAAAGAAAAATAAAGAAAGGGAACAAGGCTAAAAATCAGGAAACGAGCGCACGCCGTCACGCCAAAAAGAGCAACCGAGAAGAGTAAATAAAATTCCATAATTATAAACAAGAAGCAACAGATTTAGGAGAGTTTGGGAATGAGTGTGCAGGAGAGTAATGAAGGAGAGTGAAACAGGACGGAGGTGAGGAAATAAAACCCAAAGAAAGGTAACAAGCAGAGAAACTGGGGAACTAGGCCAGAGCAGAAAGGACTCAGCTGAGGTAACGCCATGCTTTGAAATGGAACGTAGCTGCTGAGGAAGAGGGTCATGCGAGCCGGTGTCAGATGCCATTACTCCACTAACACACACACACACACACACACACACACACACACACCAAATACACGCGTGCACAGGCCGGTCGCACACAAAGGCCGGGTTCGTGTTTCTGAGCGGCAGGCGAAGTGTTCTGGTGCTTTGGGTGGTCGGACGCTAAGTGAATTATTTAAACGTGTTACTAAAGGTTTCCATTCTGTGATTAACAACTTTATACAGCCGGGGGGGGGGGGGGGGGCAGTGGAGGGC
>JAVDPK010000226.1:15568-32870 GCA_034780415.1 Cichlasoma orientale
TGTGTGTGTGTGTGTGTGTGTGTGTGTGTGTGTGTGTGTGTGTGTGTGTGTGTGTGTGTGTGTGTGTGCGCGCACTGAAGAGTGCAGAGGGAGCGGGTTCATAACGAGGTATTTCATCTGCCCTTCAACCATCTGTAGATGAAATGGTGCCAGTAAGTGACTGAAATATCCGCAGCATCCACTTCAACCCGTTCTAAATAAAGCTGAATGAATATGATAGAGGGAGAATACAGAAACAGTAAGTAATGAGGGAGTTTCCCGATTCTCAAGCGTTCCATATAAAGTTAATTAGCCCACCTCAACAGGTCTCTAGCCTTGTCCAGCCCAGTGGGCTGTGATGTGGTCAGGTTCAGGGAAAGCGTGTCACACTCATCAAGTGATAATTGATAAAAGAAGCCAGTCAGAAAGAGGAAACGAGCGACTGCAGATCCACCCCTGCACAGACGCTGTGGTTCTGTACCACAGATGCACGGCTGTAAGGGCGCCCGGGTCAGAGCGGTGTAATAACCACAACCTTCACCTGTGACCCATTCCAGCGTTCCCCTTTTAGACTTTTGGGGTTTCAGTTCGTTAGCTCTAAATGTGCATCACCCTGAAAAGTGCTGCTGACACGAACAGATGATTTATTTGTTCCTTATCTGAACTGTTAATGATTGATGTAAAAAAAAACTGTAATCTGAGTTTTCCTAAATTGTCCAATGTTTGCATTTTTGTTGATGCCATCTGTTTTATTTTGAAAGGATTTCCTTTGTAAATTGCAGGCGACATTTCCAAGAAGGCACAACTTGGTCCCGATCTCGAGAAAAACGTGAGAAAAAAGCCATGAAATAATTTGTCTTTTCAACTCTTGCAGAAGCAGCACGCATATTAAACGATGATTTACCCATTAACACACGATAAGTGAATTCAGGATGAAAAAAAACGAGAACGACGAGAAACGAAACAAACATAAAAAACTATGACGCAGAAACCAAACAAATTAAATTTGAAGTGAACTCAGCAGATTGGAAGCAGCAGTGTGGTTTGAGAGGATTAGCGCAGTGTGGACAGAATGTGAAGAGAGGCAGTTCAGTCTGAGAGGAAACATCCTTCTTCATTTTTGGGTGAAAACAAAGGCGGCGTATGTGCGGAGCGCAGCAGCAGGCCGAGCGCAGGTTGCTGCAAAGTTAAATTTAAAGACTTCTCCGTGCCAGGCCAAATAAAATCCGAGGCCAACCCCCCTCCCCGCCAAAAGGTTTATAAATAAAAAATACACTTTCTCAGCAGTTATATTACAATACCTGCTTTCTTACATTAGGCCAGGTAAAAGTTTTACACAGCTCCGTGTTGAAAATTAAAAAGCCATGTGTGAATTATGATGTTTGCACAAGACTCGTACCTTAATGGAAATTAGAAACATCGCCTTCCTTCTGCACACCTACGGTGCCCTTGAGCAAGGCGTTCGAGCTCAAGCTGGCCCGGTGAAGGCCAGCAGCAGGAGCTTGCGGTCTAACCAGGATGTTCCCAGCGTGAAATAAGTGAAATGAGGTTTAGCAGAAGAGGAGCACATGCGGCTCTACCGACTGACGGAAAAAATCCGGCTCTTAGGAAGGGAAATATAACACTTTCTCCATCCCCGCTATCCCTCAAAATGTCTCCTTCACTTCTATTTCTGTTATTCACTTTCTACATTTCCCAAAGAGCTTTTTGACAGCCTCAAAAGAGAGTGCCTGAGCTGCTGCTGTCACCTCTGGGTTATACGTGTAGGTGGTCCGAGAGCTCTTCCAGGTAAAATACAGTGAGACTTTTTCCTAACCCGTCCTGCCTTTTACTGGAGCTGCGCCGAATTCTGGTCTATTTTCTGCTATTGTGGGTGCAAAAATCAACCTGCCTGCCGCTTTTACAAAAGATTTTTTTTTCTTTTGAGGGTGCTGAGTGGCACCGCGAGAAGGCAACTCGAAAAAAAAGAAGCCCTCGTTCGATTCAGAGGGACTGACGCTGTCTAAAGTGGGTCCTCATTCTTAAAAAAAGAGGAAGATAACTTAAATAAAAGCGAGAAATTGAATAAAAAATCTTTTACATCAGCACAAATAAACAAAAATGAATGTGAGAGAATTTAAAGCAAAAAGCAATGAGAATAAATACTGAATTTGAAACATTAAGCTAAACATTAGTTTTGGTTGAATGTAAATTTAAACAGTTTTAAACATGTTCGCAAGTAACTGCCGATACAAACACACCTGCACTCTTTCTAATGGCCAGCAGGGGGCGACTCCACCCGCAAAAAGAAGTCAAATTCTATAAAAGTCGATGAGCACGCTGTTCACGCGCTCCATCGCCTCAATCACGAGTTTCAGTCTTCTTCTAGTTACATTTTGAGTGATATGAATGACAAATCGCTGCCAGATGTGAAGAGGGCGATTATGTTTGAGAAACCGAAGGACACGGAGCGCTTCCACGGCAACGCCTTGTCAATCAAAAGGTTGCCCTAAAGCGTTCCCTTTCTGACTGAAAAAATTAACAATTAAGACTTTAAACTCATTAGAAAAGATTCAAGAGAGCTGAAGGATCATATTCCAGTAGAAATCGATAGAGCAAGTCTTCTTTTTGAGGATCCGCCCCCTGCTGGCTTTTAGAAAGGACTCGGGTTCGAGGTACTTCAGCACTGACCTCACGTTTTTAGATCAGGAGATCCTGTGGACCGGCTGTGTTTAAATACCAAAAACCAGCACATTTTGGAGGATTGAGAGGTTACAGAGCAACCTGTGTAAAAAATCATGTTACCTGTGTTGGACAATCCAGTTTAATGCCTGATTGTCACTAAAGAGCCGGCAGCAGCTCCATTAGCTGTGAGCTAAATCCTTCAGCTGTTCAGGCTCATCAGCTAACACAGTCACTGCACCGGCACCATTTCATGTAAAGTGATACAAAAAATAATTTGCTTTGCCACTTTCTGCTCTGAATTCACACCGACGGGGAGGGTTTCAGCAGTGGAGGTTTTGAGGGTTAAAATTGAACTGAAGTGTCTGAGGAGGGTGTTGTGTTTGGCCTCGGAGGCAGACGAAGACACGGATTCATTTCTGAAACAAAAACAACATCATCACCGAAAACTGATGATTTTATCGCCGCGGTGCGAAACCATCGTCGCTGTTTTGTCAGCCGAGCACTCGCGTTGCCCACCGCTCACGTCGAGGCGACCGCGTTTGGTTTTAATTTAGTGCCGTCAATCATCTGTTTGGCAGATGCAACGCTGGATTTAAAAGAGAAAAACAGGGAGAAGAGGCTCTCCAGAAATGACTGAAATTAAATCTAAAAGAGTGTGCGAGACATGAATCGAATGAACTCAATTTGAACCGTGATGCACAACACACACGCCCACAAACGCGCGTGCGCGCGCACGCTCCGGCGGGCGGCTTGTAGACACTGATTTGCAGCAGGTAGGAAGTCATTATGCCGCTGAATATTTCTCCCAGAAGAAAATATGAAAATATGAGCGCGTCTGTGTGTGCAAATGTGTGTGTGCGCCCAGAATAGAGTAAATGTGTGGGAGGTGGCAGCACAGGCAGGTTTGCTGAGACAGGATGAGGGTGTGTGTGTGTGTGTGTGTGTGTGTGTGTGTGTGTGTGTGTGTGTGTGGGAGGAGGAAGTTTTTTTGTGTGCCAAGGTTACAGTTTTGCTGCTGCTGAATTACAGTTATAAAAGCTTCTGTTACACAACGGAAAATACTCCAAACTTATCGCTGCTCTGTGACGGAGGAGAAATCTAACTTTATCTTCTAATGCGCCGCATCCACACGTATACATAACTGCAATCTATCAGGCATGCTCGCATGCATACGGTATACACCTGAATGATCTCTAATATGAGTTCAAATAAACCGGAATATTCATGTGACGATAATGATTGGCAGTCAGGATAAACCCTGTGAAGGGAATAAATTAAAGAGAAGTATTCGTACTGCGGTGTGACAGCTCCACGGGCTCTCACTTTACTCATTAGCTCCGTTTCATGCTTCATACTGTCCCTCATGGGCTTCCATAGGTGATGCGTGGGAGGATTTTAAGTGGGTTTTTGCAGCGAGAAAAGAGCCGGGTTTTTCCAGCGGTCAAATAACTTCGCACGTTTCCTCCGGGCCTCAATATTTAAAAATATACAATAAACAAACTCTCATTTTAAAGTCAATTTGATTGTTATGCAAATGAATATCTCTAATGACCCCCTCTAAGGACAGCTGAGCCCCCTTTTGAGAACTTTAATTCTTATAAAGTGAGAAAAAAATTGCTTCACATTAACCTGTAGCAACAATAAAATACTGCTGACGCTTCGAGGCCGAATCCGCACACGAACTTTGGTACTTGTGCAAGAAAACGATGTGCAGTACCGGTGCTGAGTGCTGACTGGCTCTGGCATCTGGACTCACCCAACAAATGGGTTAAAAAAAACAGAGCGAGAGAAGAGGAGCACAGAAGTGTGGGCGACCTGATAGGTTGGGGTGCATACAGCACCATATGGGTAGCATAGTCCAGAAACGCATTTGAATTCATTTAAAAAAGTTCTTTGAGGAAAATATTTCCAACCCTCAGATGAAAAGGAAGCCCTGCAGGCTCATAAAGTCCGAGGGGGGAACGGCACCAGCGTGTTTGTATGTTTTCTTCTTCCAGGCTCGCTGGGGGTGCAAGTGCCGGCGTGAGACATGCGAATCAATGATTGCTTTATGATGTTGTATATGTACACACGTAATGATATGCTTGCAGTCTGAGAGTCCTGAGCGGTGAGGTCACTCTCTGGTCCGTTTCAGCACTGTCCAATGTCCACATGTGTGTGTATGCGGTCCCAGCTCCGAAAGACACGCACGAGGAGGCCGCTGCCATATTAGACCTGGAACAGGACCTCCAGTGTCACATCACATGACATCGAGTTTGGCTTTCCCCTCACAAATTACGCTTTTCTACTACTGTGGAACCAAAGGCCAATCTCCTTGACTTCTCAAATTGTTTTCTAATTTAGTCCCATTTGTTTGCCGTTACCTCTGGTTGCTCTCAGCTTTCGCCATCTGTTTCAAATTAAAATGCTTCTGGCAGTTTACTGGGGATACTCCCTACTCTTCGCTGGGAAGCTTTAATTGTGAAACCTTTAAGGAAGTGTTGGGTTTTATTAAAAAAAAAAAAAAGCATGTTTGAAAACATGGCAAACACTGACAAGACGACAGGAAGCCGAGATGTTAAAATTTTTATCGGGAGCGATCAGGATGGACCAAATTAGAAATGAGCACATCAGAGAGACTGAGTTAATCAAGCTGCAGGAATAAGCGTGTGAGAACAGGTTTAACACTACACTGCAGGGCTCATTGTATGCACAGAGGGCGCCATAACGGCACAGGTGCTGCTAATTTGGGCTTTCCATTCCTTTTCCCAAATCCCGGACCCGTCTATAATAATCATACATTTCAGCCAAAAAGTAGCATAAAAGATGTTCCAAAAGACAACAACATCACAAACATGGTCCAATAAGCAGAGCTGACAGGTATGAGCACCTGTCACTCAAAGCAGCACTGATGCTAATTCTGCAAACCTTAAAGGGGCGGGGCTTACATGCAGTTGGCTCACTGTTCAGTTATAAAGAAGGGAGAAATTAACTATTGGGTCCAATACTGCGTACCAGGGTGTAACTGCTGCTGTAAAGCTGGGCACTTTAACCTCGGAGTCTATGGGGACAGACTTGCCTTCGGAGCCAGCCTCAAGCGGCTATTCAAGAAACTTCTGTTTCTGGGATTGGCTTCATTTTTCAGGACCGGGGGGCAGCTGCCCGGGCGGAACTTTCCCTGTTAAATAATATGCATTTTGAATTTGGAAACAGTGGCAGCCAAACCGCACGGTCCATTTAGTACCCGTCCTGGAGGTATCAGATGCACTGCCTTCGTTAGCAGACCGAGAGCCTGCAGAGCTACACGAGAAGCACTCATGACAACTTGGCGCGCTTCATCTGCTATAGCCTAGATTGTGCGATAAGATCAAAAGCTTCAGAAAAGCTGAGTAACGGTTACATTCTGTCAACTCTTCAGTTTTGTTCTCATGCTGCTCAATATTTCTGCAAAAAAGTGCACAATTACTGCGCCACAGCGGTTCTGAAGGGTTCACACATACAAGGGTTCACACACACATACACACACACACACACACCCCTTGTGGTTAACATGGGAAACATGATGTGACACAGCACCAATTTAGGCCGTTAAAGAATTCCATGTTCCATGTTCGGTCTCCTGGCTCACGCTCAAACATACAGTATATGAACTGTACCTACAGAGTTTTCTTTTCCGACACAGCGGTTCTTCCACAGCTGTGGCTGTTTGACCAACATGTTTCCACTTAGCAGAGAAAGCAAAAAGAGAGATGGAGGAAAAGATGGAGGAGAGAGAGAGAGAGAAAGAGAGAGAGAGCAAAAGAGACAGAGGGGAGGGGGTGAAGAGGTGAGGAGGGGAAAAACAGGCGTCCTGTTGGTGTAAATTGCCAGTGGAAAAGCGAAGGCAGTCATATTTTCCACAGGGCTGCTGGGCCAGCCTTGAAACTATTACTGAGTTAGCCACGTGCATGTGTGTATGTGCGTGCACATGTGCATGCATGCGTGTAGCTTCATTACATTTTCCACAACAGTTTGCAAAATGCAGCAGGAAGCGAGATGGACAGAGGAAGGAGTAGTCAGATTTGGACACTCTGTGTGCAGGAAGATCTTCTGTGACTCAACGACAACCTTTAAAGAGCCTAACGTCACGCAGAGAAATGACACAAAGCTGGAGGTCGATGCAAGCGCCGCCACATTTCTTGAACATGATGGAAATCTTTGTGAAAGCATCCAGGGTCTTCATCTTGCCCCTGAGATATTTGTCAGGTGGGCAACGATCCCGGTTTGTGTGAACAGCTCTAAATCTCCTCCTGGAGAAATACTGTAACTCTACAGTCAAAGCGTCCTTGAGGATGGCAGCAAAGCTCTTCTTGCTCAATTTGCAATGCAAAGATCGAGATCTCTGTCCTGCTCTGTTCGATTATACCGAGCTCGGTGAAAGCAGCATTAAAAAGAGGCACGTTACATTAGTTTAATTACAGCAAATCCTGTTTTCTCTTTTTTTCTCCTCTGCTTGAAGCTCGAACCTGCGACAGAAGTCTGAGTCAATCAAGAGGCCGAAAAATGAAGCCGATGTGGAAGTGCCCCAAACTGCAGTTCCTCAAGTAGCTACTTGAGGCTGGCCACAAAAAGACTCCAGTGTTAAAACTCTACGACAGGAAGAGAAAGAAGCATGTTTACAGCCTGCTACAAAACAGAAAAACAACAGCTGTGTTCTCTCTACCTAATTTCACTCTTCCCATTAACTGTACGGGAGCGGGTTTATTTTAGAACTCACTGTTCTAAACCTCGTTAAGACTTAAAGTCAGGGATGCTTTGACCGCCACAGGAAGCTGCGGCCGCTCGCTGTCTGCTCCATCGTCGCTGGGAAAACCCAGTGAACCGGACCTCTCGGCAGAGATGAGAGGCGCTGTTGCCATTTGGACCGCTGAAGTAATTATTTGATCAATAATATTATAACAACTAATGTATCTGTGCAGTCATTTATAACAACCACCAAAACAGGAGCCGCAGGAAGTGAAAGTGGACAGGCTGGCGACCTGTCCAGGTGCGCCCCGCCCTATCGCGCTGTGACAGCTGGGATAGGCTCCGGGTTTGAGGCGATGTTTTTGTTTGGAGCTCTCAGGTGCATGCCCGTGTAGACTTCCACCGAAGACCAGGGCAGTGTGTCAGAGCAGCTAACACTGAGACATGCGCATCTCCTTTATCAGGAATTACATTTAAACTCGAATTGTCTCCAAATGGACCTGAAGCCACACCGCAACAGTCACTCCTCTCTCCCGGCCGATGCATATTTAGCCCCGATGCCTCCAGCTGCGGCCGCGGAGACATTTGTGACGCAAACGGCAAAACCTCCGCACACTAGCAGTTATTGTAGGAGCCCTTCTTCGTGCATTCATCTTGAATTAGCAGCGTGCACCGCGGCAGCCGGTACAGAAGCCGGCGTGTTTTATGCAACTTGCCTTTAGAGGTTCGGGAGTCTTTGAATGAAAGATGCATCAATGCTCTGCTGCTTCCAGAGTGGGAGCTTCCAGCCCACAACAACTCTTTAAATGTTTGACTCGAGACTATTCCTGGTATGTATGAGTGTGTGTTTGCGCATACGGGCGTGATGCTCACACTTATGTAAGCTTCTTTCATCTGCATCCCTCTTCCCCACTCCACTCTCCTCCCCTTGTTGTTTTCAGTCTCCTCTCCTCTCCTTTCCTCGTTTTCCCAACTCTTCCACTCCCTGCCTTCGATTTTCCGCCGTCTTGTTTACACATCTCTGTTCCCTCCGTGTCTTCTTTTCCTTTTCATTCACTCCTCTCCTCTGCCTCCGTCGTCTCTCCTCTCCTCCTCTCCTATCATTAAAAAAAGCCTGCAGGCAGGTTTTAGCAGCACCTATAATGCTGAGTTAGTTTTACTCTCAGGAACAAAGTGTCGTCCCGGAGGCCGTTTTTCACTGTGTTACATCAGAATCTGCTATCTGAACCTCGCAACAACACCAATAATAGAACTCTTACTATGTAGGGCAGATAATTACCAAAACTTTCAGTCAGAGACTTCACAAACCAAACAGGATACACTCAGGGCTTTTGTTACCCTCATTTATGTCAGGAAGGCAGACAAAGACTAACCCAGCGCAACTACTTTTGTGGCTCCGGGCACTGGGAGTTGCCCATTGCGGTGAGCAATAAAATATGTATATTATGGAAACAACACCTTGTAGTTGAATGAAGGAACATGCAGGCCCGTGAAGGCTATTGTGCGCTACAGAAAGAAAACTAGTATTACTCAGAGCTGCAGCCCAGACTTACAGTAAGTGCTTCTTTGCTAATCATAGTCTTTTTCTCAGGCTTGCACTGTAAATTTGAACCTTTGGTGCGTTCACCTCGGTGTCTCTGCAGTATCAAAAATACCGCTGGACTGCCCACTGAAGAATATAATCTTAACAAGAACGGGGTTAATGCTGCAAACCTGCGAGGTGCCGGTGGTTTAGCAACAACCTACAATTACAGGATGTTCAGGTGAAGGTTCAAGTTTGCTGTCTAAAAAAAAAATCACACACAAAACAAAATGATGCAAAACAAACACAAAAATTCCATATATTCCACATATTGCATCAACAGGAGGTGAATCTAACACTAACCTACTAGCAGTAATTACAATAATGATGATAAAGCATCAAAATTGGCCTTCCTCAGGTGAGACTGTTTTCCTCCTTTAAAGTCTTTCTCTTGCACGCAGCACACAGTGCGCTGACCCTGCTCCTACCCCTGAACAGATGTTAGCATCAGCCCTGATGCTGAGAGGTTACGCTGATCAACCAAGAGTTCATTTTGCTGAGGAGCTGGGCCTCATTGGTTTCTGGAGCCATCAGTCACGGCACATTAGGAACTGTAATCACATTTTACACTGTGCAGCATCATCAATACAATTTGCAGGGGGAAAGTTCAGTTTCACGCGGCGGGCGTGGAACAACGCGGCTCCAACACTTCTGATTTCCACTAAACATGACAAACAGTCTTCCGCTGCGGAGGCCCTGCGCACGCGCAACTACAGCGCGTCAGAAAATGTTGGGCGTGGAGCAAAAAACTGCATCTTCAGCCCAACATCACACGTTTACACGGTTCAGATGTTCGTCACGAGGGTCTGCGCGGTCACCAACGCGCTCGAGCGAAGTGAACCGCGAACGCATCGAGCCGCGTTTGTTCGACTGCCCGAGCTGCTCAGCATCATCTGAATCATAGCTGGTGTTTTTGATACGAGCTTCCAGCACTTTCAGTAATGTGTCACAATGACATCACGGCATAAAATAAATCTCCAAGTGTTTACGCAGCGGCGGCAGCATTCTCCCCGCTCCCGATGCTTTCTCTTCACCTTGAAGGTGAGAGAATCATCGTGGCTTCGGGGCTCAGTGTGAGCTTTTTTCCCCCCTCGCTGCGTTTCCATATGGAACTACTTTCCAGGACGGTTTAAAGGAAACATTTTGGGGTACAAACCTATAGCTTAAATTGCTAATTCCACTGAATGAACATGCCCAGCGATCCAGAAAGATGGAAGTGCAATAAAAAGGAAGTAAAAACTGCTTCTAACATGATGAGAATTTTTATTTTTTTAGCTATTCCAAGAAAGCAGCAGCCGTCACTGTCGCTCGAGCAGCCAATTCCGCTCTTTTGCCAGTAACTTGATGTTTACAGATGAATACAACTCCAGAAGGACCAAATGATGGTTGGTTAGCTGCAAAATTGGCCGACAGAGTAGGAAAACCCAGACTGTGCCAGAATGTATCCCAACATTTGGATGATAGCTGCCGGCAATTTCTGAGTCTGTTTGTAGCATCTCATCCCGTCCTGGCTCGTTATTTATAAGCAGTCAAATGTATGTGCTGTGCGTGCTGTAGGTGTGTGCGCGCGCACTGCGGTTTATTCTTGACACAATGGGGGCGGGTGGTTGAATGACTACTGTCCCCAGCACCCGTTACTCACACACACACACTAGTGCTGACTGTCCACCCACGCACAGAGCTAATCTCTGTCCCTTCACATCCGCAGAGCAGCAGGTAGGTAGGAGGTGTGTGTGTGCGTGTGTGTGTGCGTGTGTGTGTGTGTGTGTGTCTGCTCACCACTATGACTAACATCTTACAGAATTAAAAACCCTCAGTAGCACAGATGGCTCGGTGAGCAAACTAGACGGACAAGAGTTGGCTGATTTCAGCTGATTAATGCACAAAGTTCTTCCTCGATATCGCCGCGGTTTGAGGCCAGAGGCGGACGCGTCGGGCTGTTTGCACAGTGTGTGCGTGCACTCCACACCTGCATGTGAAAACTCTTCCTGTTCCATTTGCTGCTGCAGCTTTTGCTGCTGCTTTGCATGTCTCTTCCTTCTCGCACTTGCACTTTCACACTGCAGCATATCAGCCACAGAAAACACGGCCAGAAGTATGTGGACACCTAAACATGACATTGCAACTGAATTCCCAAGAAGGTGAACGGTAATATGAACTCTTCATTTTTAGGTCTGTCTGATGAAGACAGGTGCCTTTTTAGACGTGATGATGATGTTCTCTACAGAGTGAACACAGGAGGCATCTGACAAAATAATATTAGATTATGCCCCTGTTATTATCATATACATGCAGCTTACACTGCCTGATGAAGAGGTCTAGCCCCTGTATACACTTAATCGTTACAGTAACCTGAAACTCACCTGCTGGGATCTCCTTTCATTAAGACACAACAGAACGTCGGGATGCAATCTGGCACGTCGACTGGGGTGTCTACATACTTTTGCCCACTTCATATAAATGAACATCAAAGGCGATGTATCTGCACATCAGCTTGTGAGTGTATCATGCATGCCTGGATGTGCGTAGCGCACATGTACGCTGCAGACAAATACCCAAGTGCTGAAAGACATCCCACATGAAAGGCTCTGACGTCCCGTCGCTGTGGAAACCGGATGGATGTTTGCTGTCCAAACAGCACACCTGATGGAAGCGCACTGGTTTTAGCACTGCCACTTTCAGCTGAAGCTTTTTTTTTCAATGAATAAATGAGGAAAAAGAGACAGGCAGAGCGACAGAGAGGGAAGCAGAGGGTCGAGTTAATTGGATGGGGACCAAGGAGTAGGGAGAGGGAGCGCAGAAGAGAGATCGCACAAAGCCGGAAAGAACAATGGATGAAACGGGGAGAGAGAGGGAGAGAATCGTGTGCAGAGGTCAGCTGCATTTCAGCTTCCAGGAAACAGAAACTTCAGACTGATTAAAGATTCCTGCTTCCTGGTGCTGTTCCTGCCTGCTGTCCTCACAGGCGAGGCTTACCGGGGGGCAGCCACAGGCTAACAAAGAGCACTGTGAAAACTGCTCGTGAAGTTTCCCCCCCAAAATATTTTCAAATGCGCCCTACAAGCAGCACCTGTGGCAGCGTTTTTCTCTAAATTTCTATTCAGGTTTGTTTTTTTTCTTTTAACATCTCTGACTCACTCCTGCAATTAAAGCATAATATTAGAAAAAAAGATGGCAAAAATTTAAATATTAAAGGGGAACCAGAAAATCTGCTAATAACAAATCCGTGCTACTGGAAGAAAAAGAGGAAGTTCGCTTCTGAATTACCGCAAACCCCGAGACACAGATCAGCAAACATCAGTCCAAGATGGTTTCTCTTAAACTGTGACGTAAACACTACTGTGGCTGCATCTTGACCACAGCGGTGAAGGCTCGCGAGATGCCCACGCGCTCATTTCTGGAACAATCACGCGGACAACAGGACCGTCCCACCGTTTGACGCCACGACCGAAGAGGCCGTGATTCCAGCAGTCATCTGCAGCACATTGATTAGGACTCCGCTTTCATACGGCCATGGCCCACGTTGTGATATCAGAGCAGCATATTTGCTTATCGGTAAGGGCCCGTTTTTACATTACACAAACACCCCGGGGCGAACACGCACGGCCGATCGACGCGAGACACACATTCACTCGACACAGTTCTCATTTACTCCTGCGGTCTTTACTACTGTTCTGTCTCTCATGCGTAAACACAGGCAGAAGGTGAGGAAACCAAAGGAACAGATGAAGCTGCTGTCAGCAGCACCTGCTCCTCCTCCACTGCCCACAGCCCTCCCCTGATATCTCTCGTCTCTTCCCCCTTTTTCCCTCCTTTCCTCATCCCCTTTCTCCCTTTTTTGCTTTCTTTTGTAGCCTCCCCTCGACTCTCGTCCCAGCCTCCTCCCTCAACACAAGCATTTCTTTCCCCGTTTCTTCGGCTCTCACTGATCTTGTTCTCTTCCAGCTCTCACACCACCACCGCAGCCTCTTTAACCTCAACGCACAGTTACAAAGTAACAAAATCACACGAGGTGAACCATGTAATCTGCAGACTGAAAAAAAAAAAAGCTTCTTCTTGAACCTCTTTTGCTTTTCCTTGCAATAATGTTTATGTTCTCCCACAATAGTTTTAGTAAACTTTGCACTGCCTCGCATTCAATTTTTGCATTTCTTCTCTGAGCCATATGAACAGCTGATATATTAATTTAGTCCAGTTGCAACACAGCCCTAGTTTAAGGCCGTGACCGATGATGTGACACTTTACATAAAGCATTTGCTGCTCATTACTCTGCTAAACATGTGGATCCCTGACAGCACGGAGCCACTGGCTGCGAGCGCAGCTGCGGCCGCGGCGTCGGATGCTTGCGCTGCTCGGACCTCGGCTGCGTACGCGCTTGAATGATTGCACTGTATTAATTAGGCTGTGGCAGATGCGCCGTGGCTACATTTACAACTTTTATTAACATTATCTGTTAGCATCATTAAGCCGCAGAGGATGTGAATCGGCAGTGCTTTAGAGATGACATAAAAGTGTGACAGGTGAGATGGAGGCAGATGATTGGCCGTAGGGGTCCTTAACTGGGAGCAGTCAGAGAAAGAAGAATCATACTGTATCCTTATGTTGGAGAAACTCTGCCTATACTGCAGCTGCTGAGGTGGCCCAACACATTACTGAGGTGCTTTATTGATGCATTGATCTGTAGCTTTATTATCTATAGGCATTGGTGGAGACTTTCTGCTGAACAGCAACACCTGATAATGCTTTTAAAAAAAGGAACAGAGTTCAGGGTGAGCACGATGGTACGGCGGTTAGCACTGTTGCATCACAGCAAGACGGTCCTGGGTTTGAATCCACCGGCCAGCTTAGGCGTTTGCATGTTCTTCCCGTGCTGGGACGAAGAATCGATGCTTATGATACAGAATATGATTAAGTTTTTAATCAATGTGTGAGACATGAGGAGGGCATGTTGCTAAACAGCTGGAAATTACAAACTAAACAATCCCAAAGATTCCACAGTATTCCCGTTTTCTCTCTCAGCGCCTCGAGCATCGTGATCCGTTAGTTCTCGAGGTCAAATTCTCCGACCTCAGATGTCCAGCGAGGGGAGCAATCACACGACTCGGCCTTTGCACCGCCGAACACAAAGAGCAGACATTCAGCAATCTGTGTTTGTGTGTTTGTGTGCGTCTGTGAGAGGGAGAGGGAGGGAGCGAGGGGCTGTTGTATTAAGCCTTTGTTTTTCTCTCCACAGTCTTTCGTTGTTTTAGTGTCTTGATGTCTTTCTGACCCCCCCCCCCCCCTCTTCTTCTTTTTCTCAATGGCTTTCACTCATTGCTGGTTGACCAAAGCTGGAACGGTTTCCATGCTTCTCTTTCATTTCTCTCTCCATCTCAGTTACTCTCTCCCCCTGGTTCTCTCTTTCTCGCAGCCCTTCGTCTTCCTCGATCCTTCATTTTCTCGTCT
The DNA here is from genome assembly GCA_034780415.1 of Cichlasoma orientale. Taxonomy (NCBI): domain Eukaryota; kingdom Metazoa; phylum Chordata; class Actinopteri; order Cichliformes; family Cichlidae; genus Cichlasoma; species Cichlasoma orientale. The sequence goes on from JAVDPK010000226.1 coordinate 29,943, forward strand.
CCATATTTCTCACTTCTCTGCTCTCCTTTAATCTTTGTCCTTTTTTCCCCCATTTTCCCATCTTTCCTTTCCCCGCTCTTTCAATTTCTTTCTCGTACCCTATTTCTCTGTTTCATCCTTCACTCCCTCCCTCTCCTCCGTCATCCATCTCCTCCTCTCTTCTTTTTCTGCCTCTCTTCTCATTCGTCCCCTCCTTCCGTTGGTGGTAATCATCCCTCACCTTTTTCCCCATTTAAAGTTACACTTTCTGTCATCTGTAGTTTTAATTAATCACGCGACTCGTTAGCGAACTCTCCCCCTCGACTGTTAATTAATCAGGTTTCTGGCTTAATGAACAGTCTAAACTCGTTAAACCTGTTTCGCTCTTAATTAGACCGTTAGCTCGGGGGGTCTAACACTCCGACAAGACTATTATCCACTACTACGCCTTAATGGCAGCCTCCGTGAGTGTGTGCGTGAGCGTGTGTGTTAAGATTACCTCACTCTCTAATGGGGCTACTCAAATATTTATAGGGCAGGAAGCTGAATGGGAAGAATGATAGCGCTCAGGGAGACAGCAGACACTGAGGGAGCACATGAGAAGACTGATGCTGCCTTCAAGTGCTCCACGTAAGTTCCAACTTCCGGCCTCGGAAGTTGTAAAGATATGGAAAGCCCGAAGGGTCACAGCACCCCCCCCCCCCCCTTCAGTGTAATGTGGATGTCAGGTTGGAGCGGCGAATGTTGGGCTGCCGTTAAGACCAACATCGCTTCACTGCTGGCTCACGGAAATATATGTTTGCACAGCAATTATTTCCCCACGCGCACAAATACACAACCACACACCTTCTGCTATACCAATAAAAGAGAAAACAATAAATCAGGGTCACCTTTTACTGCGTGGGAGTGGAGTTCATGTTCACGAGGTTATGTCCTGACCACAAAGGTGTGAGCGTAGCTGGCTGCTGAGTGGGTGGAGACTCTTAAAAACATGCTGGCTTCTGCTGTTAACCTTCAGTTTGGAGCTCATCCAGTTATTTGTCCCATGATAACGTGTCCAATAGAAACTCATTAAGAGTCAGTCCTGACGGCCGGCAGGCAGCATTGACCTGCAGGGGAATTTCTGTCGACAATTAAGGCATTATCTTAATTATCTGAGGCGGCTGGAGTAGTTTTATGTCATTAACTGTACATAAAAGAAGGACATCGCCACCATGATGTCACCCGCTGGTTTGCGAAGCCCCCGTTTTAAAGCCTCGAGCACATTCCCTCTCTAACTTTAGACACACAAAACAACATAAAGTGTCAAAACCTGTAAAGCTCAACATTTTGAAGCCTGCAGCAGTAATGGAGTAAAAAAGTGACCCTATGTTCACGAGAGAGTGGACTTTAAACACGAAACGCACAGCAAGCCATGTTATTGGTCAGATAATTACGCTCCAAAAGGCACAAACAGCACAAGTGGCCACACTCCTAATAACGCGCAACTTTAAGTCTTCATAATTGGGAACACAGTTTAAACTGTGAGTCATAAAAAACACCCCAGTAAAGTCATGAAAAGACCGAAGCCGTTTTTCATGCCAGGCTGTTAACATGTTTATCTCTGCTATAAATTTTTGCATTTTAACATGGGAGTCTATTGGGACTGACTCACTTCTGAAGCGGCCTCACATGCAATTAATAAGGAACAAAAAATAAACTCCATTGTGCTGATTTATTAGAATAAAATCGTTACCTAAAAAAATCTTTAAACGCGATCGCTTTCAGCAGACCGGCGCGACTCGGGCGAGCCGAGGGTGCTACCAGGATGTCTGAGAAGCGCTACATTTAAAACCCTCGAGGTGTAGTTTTTAGTTTGAAAAGTCTCTGCTTCAGCTTTACAATGGGAACAGTGATTTCAGGCGTTTAAGTATAAGAGAAGCCTTTTTCCAAAGCGCCTATCAGGACATTGTTTGCATACCGCCTTAAGGTCTGAGCTGCTGAAAGTTCTCACATTCCTTCTGTAATTTTAGACAAACAAAGTAATATAAAGTGTCAAAACTTGTAAAGAAAACAACACCGTGTATCTAAAGTATCGCAGCACTAAGCACTGGAACAATCTGCTGAGGTCCGCTGGATGTTTTTCTGCTTGTTTGGCACCGGGAACGCTGGGAAATTTACAAAAACACAAATCTGGGTGATTTAGAGCCGTAATTTAGATCAGATCTGAGTCCTGAATGGCTGCTTCGTCCTTCAGGCGAGTCAAAACAGCTCTGCCAAGGGAATGAGGTAATTCCACTTGTTTCCAATTCACTTCACTTGTTTCAAGAATTCTCTGGCAGCAAGTGTGAGGATCTTAATGAAAAAGGAAGACAAAGGCAGATGGTTACATGTAATTAAATGTGTGTAAACTGACACGTGACCGAAACTAAGTCAGGACAAAAGTGGCACAACACCGGAATGACCTCACCTCCATTCATAGATTCAAATAGGACTTTAAGACCCTTAATTATATAAAATGACTGGTTGACGGTTATCTTTAGCGACACAGGAGGCAGAATGACAGGCGGCAAATGAGAGAGATGGGAGATGACCGCATCTCTTTGGTATCTGGCTGGGGAAAGCTGGAGCGATGACATCACACTGTCAAACACACACACACAACACAAATCCACGCTGGAGAAAAAGCATGAGGTCAAGGTGTTGTGTTACACTGATGAAAAGCAAAGAAGGAAGAGGCTGGAAATGAGAGCTAGCAGAGGGGGAAACACTGTGAGGGAAAGCCGGAGAGAGGGAGAGAGGGAGAGAGAGAGAGAGGGAGAGAGTGAGAGAGAGGGAGAGAGAGTGAGAGAGGGAGAGCGTGAGAGAGTGAGGGAGAGAGGGAGAGAGAGAGGGAGAGAGTGAGAGAGGGAGAGAGAGAGAGAGAGAGAGGGAGAGAGTGAGAGAGAGGGAGAGAGTGAGAGGGAGAGA
>JAVDPK010000227.1:0-10090 GCA_034780415.1 Cichlasoma orientale
GTTACACCTCAACGACCTGACCTGCAGGGGTCAGATAGACGAGCTCACCCACATGGTGACCTTCAGCTTCAACAGCAGCAACAGCTGTGGGACGGTGATCACGGTGGGTTTGATCTTCTCCTCTTTACCTTCTACAAGCAGCCAAAACTTTTCCAGCACTCTGCTGAACTTCTCCTGCTCTGCTCTAGTTCAGAAGCTTGCCTTTAAATTTAAATGGTGCCGGCCTTCTGTGATGTTTTTCCAGCCAGTCACGCAGTGAAAAATGTCACGCCTTAATTGTGTGAAAGATGAAACAGTTGAATTCAAATTCAGTTCAGTTTAGCTGAAGTTAGCTTTTATTTATAAAACATCGCCACAATTTTTGTTGTGCAACTTCCTCCAGTGTCGCTCGTGTGACTGCAGTGTGAGTGAAGCATGTGTTAGGAAACAAATGTCTGTCGTGTAGAAGTTTTCTCATTAACACAACTTTCATTACGATTCAAAGCAGCACACCACATACAGATAGTGTATTCTAGTCTCTGTAGCAAAATGTTGGGATCGGCAGAATGCTGCAGCGAGATCCAGCAGCACAAGCCCAGAGATGATCTGTCAGAGGGTACGAGATTATTAGTAACCTCCACTACTGCTGTTTCTGTGCTACAATGCACTCTGTGTCCCGTCTGAAACTTCTGAGTAACAATATTTGAATGTGTGATTCTGCAGACCAACAACAGCCACATTATCTACAAGAACACCATCAGGAACCAGAACAGCTCCTCTGACATCATCACTCGCCGGGACGAGGTCTACATCGACTTCTCCTGCATCCAGACTCAGCCTGATATCAAGACTTCCACCTTCAGTCTCAGAGACAGGCATGTGGCTCCTTTGGATTGAGTTAGCTCCAGATCTGAATCCGATTGTTTGTCATGAGGTTTGTGGGTGAAAGAAAGGTGAAGAGGGTGTGTGTGTGTGTGTGTGTCCTGCAGTTCTGTGATTCAGCATGCTCCATCTGGAGCTTGGAACTACATTCTGGCCATGAAGGCCTTCACTGATGCCGGCCACACACGAGCTGTGGAGTCCCTCACTGAAGTGCGGCTGAACCAGAAGATCTGGGTGGAGCTGAAGGCTGACGGGCTGGATGGAGACATGGTTGCCATGGTGACCGACTCCTGCTGGGCAACCAACCAGGCATCATCCACCGGAAGTCCGAGATACGATCTGATTATCAATGGGTGAGACCTGCACAGAGATGGTGGCGGTTTGTTGCTCATAGGGATTCATTTACAAATATCCCTGTTTTGGTATCGACTCCCGATTAAAGCGTTTTCCTGTTTGTGAGCAGCTGTGCGAACCCCGCTGACCTGACAGTGGACGTGGAGGAAAACGGACGGGGGACCTCCAACCATTTCTCCTTCAATATGTTCCAGTTCACCGGGACCTCTGGCGAAGTCTACCTGCACTGCAAAATCCACCTGTGTCCCAAATGGAGAAACAACTGCATGCCGGTAAACACACCACACACACACACACTCGCAGAAAGCTTTGCTCACTGGAATGTGCAGCCTCTTGCTCATTGGCTGATGGCTGTTAAAGCTGGAAATGTGTTTTTTTACAGTAACAAAAGTCTTACAGTGTTGCAGTCTTAAAACCGACCACACGGTGGTGCCCTCACACATTTTCGACCACCTAATATGGGTTCATTAAGACTTAATGCTTTAAATGAGGATTCATGTTTCTTGCCCTTTGTGTACTTAAGTAAGGCCTTTGTACTGAGTACGTTTTGTTGTTGATCATTTGAGTTACATTTAGTGGAAGACAATATGAAGGTGCAACCAGGAATCAAAAGCATATCAGTATCTTTATCATCCTAATGTACAAATTCTTAGGAATGCTGTGTTTCTAAGAATTTACCCCAAATTTAAGACTAAAATCTGCACCGCATCTTAACCCTTAATTGAGCTCCTATAGTGAAAATCAGTTAGGAGTGCATAACAGGATTTTAGGAGGGTTCAGAATATCACAGTAGCAGAAAGAGCTGCAGAGATACAGGAAGTCACCAGAGAAGCATTTTGCCACCTTCTTTCTCTCCTTCCTACTGAAAAATGCAGTTTTCCTCCTTGTAGAAACCCCCCCACAATATTAACAGTTTCCATACATCCTTCTTTCTAAAAGCAGATCTCAGTGGCTTCTGTTGTGCAACAGTTTTTTTAATCTGTTTTTGTTGCTGACGTTTATTAACGGTGGATAAAACACAAAAAAAAAAACATTTAAATGGTGAATTTATCCCTCTCTCTCTCTCTTCAACTTCCAGGCTTGTAAAGGAGCTGCTCACAGACGCAGATCCACCCTCTCCAAAAACAAACGTGCACCAGCAGCCTTCATCAGCTCGGCTTATCCATTTCAGGGTCACGCGGTGGCTGTTACCTACCCAGGTTACTTACCTGCACAGGGCGAGAGGCAGGGTGCACCGTGGACAGGTCGCCAGTCTGTCGTAGGGCCAACGCGGAGAAACAGACAACCATTCCCACCTAAGAGGAATTTCAAATCACCAATTAACCACTAACTGCATGTCTCTGGACATATTTCTGTTTGCAGGGTGCTGCAGCATTGATTCAAACAGTGAAAGTTTGATGTGAGCACGTTTTTTGGTCTTTTTGCTTTGTGGCTGTCGCTGCAGCAGTTGCACTGTTTATGCCGTACTTGCTTCATAAGTGCAGTTAAAGTTAGAGCGCACAACAATGCAAAAACTCTGCAGAATTAAAAGTTTTCACGCTAATCCAAGCTGCATACAAGTGACCACCCGGATCGCATAGCATGCTGCTTGTGTTAGCATAATGTTAATATTGCATGGCGGCACTTACCTGGTGATGAGAGCCATTTTCATCTGGCAGACTCTAAAGCAGAATATTGATCTCAAATCCACATCAAGTTCATCTGGCAGAGGTCAGATTGCCTCACTGGCTGGTTGAGTCTCAGTTTCTGCTACAACATTCAGATGGTCGGGTCAGGATTCATAATCATGAGAACCAATCACAGCAGAGCTTCCCTCTGGCCCGTGTTCATCGGTTTGATAAACTACATTCAACAGTGTGTCGGCCTCTATCAGCTGTGCTGCAAAACAGATTGATCTGGTGGTGGTAAACTAGCTAAAGACTTTTTAAAAAGTTTTTAAAGGAAAGCCCAGGAGAGAGGGCGGCGAGGAGCCGCCTCCTGTTGCTGCTGCTGCAGCAGAGACGGGACGTGAGGTGGTCACGCTGCATTTCTTCCCGCAACTTAAAAACAAACTCACTGTTTTATTGACGTTATTAAAGGCAATCTCAGCTTATTATGTCCATGTAAAATCAAGAATGTAATATTACTGGCATGATTATTATTTATAGTGTTCATGACTCCATCGCATAGGAAAAATGTGCGTACTCTAGGGGAACAAAGTTAATCCTTAATTTGAGTACATTTTGTGTGATTTCCCCGTTTGTGCGCTTCAAAGATAATGATGTGTATTCACAGATGATATTCAGAGGTTAATGCACTGTGTCGTGTTCTCTGCTTATTGTGATCAATAAAGCCTAAGTTCACATTTGAAGACGCTGCACAGAATATTCTGTACGAAATTATATTATATTTGAAAACTAAACAAAAGCAAAGTTAAAGTAAAGTTATTACAGCCCCAAAAATGCTGACAGTGTTGTTTTATGTTTGCAGAGATTTTATTGAACAGTCAGCCTCATGCTAAACACCAGTTTGTGTTTCAGCACCTCTCTGCCTTTAAAGCAGCTCACTGATTTTTTTATATATCATTCTACTTTCTACTTTATCTGTGATACTTTTTTATGTTTTTATTTATTTTTTATTTTACCTCTTAGACTTTTTGATTTTATTGGATCCTAGTTACTTTTTAGTTACGTGCTGCTGTTACACTGAATTTCCCCATCATTGGACTAATAAAGGAATTTTCTATCTTATCTTATCTTGTGGCTGTACCACAGTGGGTAAGACAGAGATCTGGTGATGAGCTGAGATCAGGAGTTTTATACTGTGGGTGACCAACAATAGAAAACAGGTCAACCAGCCAGGGCAGCACAGGAACCCAGTACACCATATGCCCCTGAAAGAAACTCACACATACTCGCACTGCAGAGAGAAAGGAAAAGTAAAGAGATGTAGGTGCACAGCCCCTGCAGCGCCTCCTGTTTCTCAGAAACAGTGAAGTTTATTTCCTGCTTCCTCCCCTTTCACTGATCTGTCAGCTTTGTAATCACCATGATGCAAAGTTTTTGTTTCATTTTGGGGTTGTTTTTTTTTTGTCCACCACAGTGGATCTTAAATCAGACCAACCAATATGTGAATAAATTTCAGACTTTCAGCTTTGATTCTACGGGTTTGACCCATTTTTATTTATAATTTCTTGAAAAAAACAAACAACAATAACAACAACATTTTAAAAACCTGTCTCCATTTCTAACCTTTCAATTTCATGATCCCAACAAATATCATGACTTCAGCGCGTCCTGCCTGCACACAATGAAAGCGAAGATAAAAACCTGCTTAAACGTGTCCTGACAGAAGGAAGCTGCCGACTGTGGAGTACTTCACTGATGCCTGTTGTTCAAACTGCTTTGGCTCTGAGTGATGTTTATGAGTCATTTAAAGTAAATGTTTTCATTGCTATTCCACCTGAGGCATCATGGGAAGTATAACTAGTACCTACAACAGCTCAGCTGTGTGCAGCTCTACTGTTGCATTTGGTTTTTGAGATTTAAAACTGAATATACTGTAAATTTCAAACAACCTGCAGTTCATTTATGCCTGAAACAAGTTGGTAATTAAACGTTTAAATGCTGATCTCATTACCAGCAATTTATATGCTGGAATAATATGGGACCGAAATGTTACAGCGTGCAAAGTTTCCTGCTGAATGTTGATGACAATTAGTGGCTTCAAGAAGCAAGGGGCAAACATTTAAATGGCTATTTGAGGCAGGTGGCCTCACATATGCTCCCATTGATTCTTGGAGAGAGAGAGAGAGAGAGAGAGCTATTCACACAATTTAAAGAGGTTATTCTATTAACTGAAAAAACACAAATGTGTAGATCAAAGAAAAACATGCAACCCAATCACCTAAAGGAAGATTTATTGGTGCACAGTGCTCGACAGTCCCTGCAGGTGCCTCCCGTTTCTCAGAAACAGCTTCAAGCTCTGCCAGTAAAGTTTCTTATTTCCTGGTTCCTCCCCTTTCACTGATCTGCCAGCTTTGCGGCTGACGTAATCACCATGATGCAAAGTGAGGGAGTCGACAAGCCCAGCTGCAGCAAATCAGCTTGTTTGTGTGAAATGAAAAAAAAAGAAAGGGCTTGGCTTCCAGTGTCTCTTGTTTTCTGTTGAGTCACTCACTGCAGTTGAAAGAGGAAATGGCGCAGCAAGGAAATCAGATGGATTCAGCGAAATTCTCTTGTTCCATCTGCCTGGATCTACTGAAGGATCCGGTGTCTATCCCCTGTGGGCACAGCTACTGCATGAACTGCATTAAAACCTACTGGGATGAAGAGGACAGCAAGGGAATCCACAGCTGCCCTCAGTGCAGGAAGACTTTCACAGTGAGGCCAGCTGTAGAGAAAAACTTCATGTTAGCAGATTTAGTGGAGCAGCTGAAGAAGACTGGACTCCAAGCTTCTCCAGATGATCACTGCTACGCTGGACCTGAAGATGTGGCCTGTGACATCTGCAGTGAGAGGAAGCTGAAAGCCATCAAGTCCTGTTTGGTCTGTCAGGACTCTTACTGTGAGAAACACCTCCAGCGTCACTATACTATAGCTCGATTAAAGAAACACAAGCTGGTTTCCACCTCTAAGAAGCTCCAAGAAACTTTAGCCCTTCATTGTGACATCTGCTCTTGTCACAATGAGGTGATGAAGCTGTTCTGTCGTACTGATCAGCAGAGTATCTGTTATCTCTGCACAACGGATGAACATCAAGGCCATGAAACAGTCCCAGCTGAAGCAGAAAGGACTGAGAAGCAGAAGGAGCTCGAGGTGAGACAGCTAAACATCCAGCAGAGAATCCAGGAGCGAGAGAAAGATGTGAAGCTGCTTCAACAGGAGGTGGAGGCCATCAATGGCTCCGCTGATAAAGCAGTGGAGGACAGTGAGAAGATGTTGACTGAGCTGATCCGTCTGATCCAGAAAAGAAGCTCTGATGTGAAGCAGCAGGTCAGATCCCAGCAGGAAACTGAAGTGAGTCGAGTCAAAGAGCTTCAGGAGAAGCTGGAGCAGGAGATCGCTGAGCTGAAGAGGAAAGACGGCGAGCTGGAGCAGCTCTCACGCACAGAGGATCACAACCAGTTTCTACACAAGTACCCCTCACTGTCAGCGCTCAGTGAGTCTACACACTCGTCCAGCATCACTGTTGGTCCTCTGAGGTACTTTGAGGATGTGACGGCAGCTGTGTCAGAGCTCAGAGATAAACTACAGGACATCCTGAGAGACGAATGCACAAACATCTCACTGACGGTCACTGACGTGGACGTTCTGCTGTCCCAAACAGAACCGAAGACCAGAGCTGGATTCTTAAAACATTCGCAGGAAATCACCCTGGATCCAAACACAGCTTACACTCATCTGTTCCTCACAGAGGGGAACAGGAAAGCAACATTAATCAAGAGAAACAAGCCTTACCCTGACCATCCGGACAGATTTACTTCATGCAGGCAGGTCCTGAGCAGAGAGAGTCTGACTGGACGATGTTACTGGGAGGTGGAGCGGGGCGGGAGAGTTTGTGTAGCGGTCGCGTACAAGAATATCAGCAGAGCGGTGTGCCCAGCTGAATGTGCGTTTGGATACAATGACAAATCCTGGGCTTTATACTGCGATGCAAACAGCTGCACATTCTTGGACAACAAAGTCCAAACTGACCTCTCAAGTCCTCTGTCCTCCAGAGTCGGCGTGTACCTGGACCACAGAGCAGGTATTCTGTCCTTCTACAGCGTCTCTGAGACCATGACGCTGCTCCACAGAGTCCGGACCACATTCACTGAGCCGCTCCACGCTGGACTGAGCCTTTTAGGCTTTGGAGTCACTGCTCAGTTCAGTAAAGTCATACAGACATAGATCTGCTTCCTTCTGTTGTAATCTGAAGGAGTCTTTACAACTTAGAGGAGTTTATAAAGGAATAAAACAATTATACGCTCAGCAGACGTCTCAGTGAAAGTGGAAAAATCAGGTGTCTCTCTAGCCTGTGACTTCAGGCCGTTTTTTTTCTAAAGTTATGGTCCAACTTTCAGTACCTAAAAAATACCCGTCAGCAGGGAGACTGAAACAGAGTAATAAGTGCAGATTTTAAAGGAAAGAAGAAAAAAAAATGTGCTGCCACTTTTATTGTTTTTGTGATTTTCAAAGATGCTTTCAGCTCATGAAATATTAGGATTTGTTGTGTTTCTGTTTCATATGTGACGGCAAACTGAATGTGTTTGTGTTTGGATTTGAACTATTAAAATTAAACAATTACTATTTACTGCTTTCCAGACTCATGGATGTGACTTTGTTTCTCAGCTTTCTAAAGATTGCAGTTAATCATTGTTTACTGATTATTTTAAAAGGGGGGGAACAATCACTTTTTCACATGGAGCCCGGCAGGTTTAACAGCTGAATGGACTGGATGGCCCATTCATCTACTTCAGTCTGCTGAAGGTTCACACAGCTGATACATATTTGGACAATAACATTTTTTTTTTAAATTTTGTCCCCGTTCACCCCCACAGTGGATCTTAAATCAAACAGCCAACATGTGACTGAATTTCAGACTTTCAGCTTTAATTCTAGGGGTTTATCATTATTAAATACATTTTCTTTAAAAAACAAAACAACAATAACAACACAATAAAACTCATAGACTTCAGCGCGTCCTGCCTGCACTCAATGAAAGTGAAGATAAAAACGTGCTTGAACGTGTCCTGACAGAAGGAAGCCGCCGGCTGTGGAGGAGCTCTTCACTGATGCCTGTTGTTCAGAGTGCTTTGACTCTGAGTGATGTTTATGAGTCATTAAAGGAAACATTGGAAGTATAACTAGTACATACTTACAAAGAAAACAATAAGTGGATCTTCATAAATATTTGATAGCACTCCTCATAGTGCTACTTATGTATGCACAGCCAGTTCGCGTTTTTATTATGCGAACTGCAGCTGTGTAACACTGGCACTGAACAGGAGTGGCCCTCCAGTCTCATTGTACATCCTGTATAATGACAATAAAGGCATTCTATTCTATTCTATTCTGTTCTATTCTATTCTGTTCTGTTCTATTCTGCTCATCCAAGACTAATTTCCCATGTGGGACAATAAAAATTTTATACAATTCAATATTCAATATTCAGTTTTTGGTCTGTAATATATATTAGAATGAAATAAAACCAGTGAATGTCATGTTAAACAATACTGCACGGCTGAGCTGTTGCATTTGGTTTTTGACAGTTAAAACCGAACGTACCGTAAAGTTAGGACAACCTGCAGTTCATTTACGCCCGAAACAAGATGCTAATTAAACAAAACTTGGATCTGGTTCGTTCAAATGCAGCTTGAGGCGGGCGGGTCCTGAGTTCAACCTTTCTCATCCTTGAGGTGAACGATTGAAGCGGCTGCCAGTGGGCGTGATGAATATCAGGGGGGAGGAACTACATTAGAGGACTGCCTTCACAATCAGAACTTCTGATAGTGACCGACTGTCAGCTACAAAGCACTTGCTCTTATTTCAGAGGGTTTTCCTGTAGATGGAAAAAAGATAGAATCAGCTGACATCATCCGTCGGCTTCTACAGATTTTCACCATCAGTGTTTTAAAAACACTGAATTGGCTGAAGACTTTTCTTTACAGTAACTGTAATTCATATTTAGAGAATCATAACTGTATTTCACTTTTACAGTAAAGTTACTGTAATCTTGCAATACCATACCTTCACTGTAAAAAAATATTCAATTTAAATCATAATGCAATCCAACTGATGGATTTCAGATACTATATGTGAATTATTCTCATATAAAGAGCACAATTCTTTATACTGGAAAACATTTCTGCTGTAATATTTTGAAGCCGGACACAAATCAATAAAAATGTTTGATTAAAGCTTTGGAAGCTGATGTGTTTTGGTGGCTAATGTTGGTCACAGAAATCAAATCTGTATTTAAGCATTACACCACTGAGCTGATACTACACACACACAGCCTGTGACGATTTAGATATTATTGCGGCATGTTGTCATCTTTACTGACAAACACACTTCTCTGATGAATCCAAACAGTGTGACAGCATATAAAATTCACATGATGCAATTATAAGCTACAGATATTTAGTGGAAAGAGGGTTTAAAAATATACTTTGTTTCTGCAGAATTTACGAAAGTGCAGTGTATCAGATGTGGAGCCAGTAAAAATGCAGTTTTAGTTGCAGTTTGTTTGGCTCCTGTGTCCAGATTGATCACAGTAGAATTTCCACCAACTTACCTTCGGTGTTTAAGCTCACAAAGTGAAATAACAGCTGCACAGTGGTGAATTTCCAACTCTGTTACACACACAATAAGATTAAATGGATTAATGTAAAATCAGAAGGAAACATGCTCAAAACAAACCGGGTGGTTCCCGAGCAGCCAAACAGAGAGACTGCAGTGGAGTCAATGGGTTCAAGCACGAGGATCAAACCAGAAACCAGGTCATCTCAGAACTGATGCACAGTACTCATGATGTCATCATAGTTATCATCCAATCCCTGCTCAGCCTCTGCAGGCCGGGCTGAGTCAAGACTGTTGCCTTTGGCCGTGTGTCGATATAAAGACACCATGAGGTGAGTGGAGACCAAGTATGGAAAGAACGCCACCAGGTGGAGGACCACTCTGATCGCAAGGTGGAGAGAGGAGGAGTCAGGCAGCGGGTCAGCAGGGGTGGGTGGAGCTGTGGTTGTAGGTTTTTCTGCAGAGAGAATCCCACCTGTTCAGGTGACTACATGGAGGAAATAAGAGGTGAAATCAGAGTGAAGCTCCTCACCTGTAACAGTGATCCAGCTGGATGGAGACTCTCCATGACCGCTGATGTCACACTTGTAGAGGCCTTCATCAGACCTGGAAAC
>JAVDPK010000227.1:18269-28644 GCA_034780415.1 Cichlasoma orientale
GGCTCCCTCATCGGGAACCGGACTACAGGTCACATGACCATCCAGCATGTTTCCAGGTCTGATGAAGGCCTCTACAAATGCAACATCAGCGGTCATGGAGAGTCTCCATCCAGCTGGATCACTGTCACAGGTGAGGAGCTTCACTCTGATGTATTTTCTTAATTTATTTACATATTTATCTGAACAGGTGGGATTCTCTCTGCAGGTCAACCTACAATCACTGCATTGCCCCCTGACCCAACTCTGTCCCCTGACTCCGCCTCCCTCCAGCTTGCATTCAGACTGATCTGGCACCTGGTGGTGTTCTGTCCATACATCACCTCCACTCTCTTCATGGTGTCTTTATATCGGCACAGAGCCACAGGTAACTCTTAATAGTTAACTGATCAATCAATACGCTGATGATTAAGTCCGCTCTCTGAACTGTTTGTGTTATAACAGCTGATACCTTTTATTCTTTTTTATTTCTTTGACTGTAGGGCACATGGTGAAGGCCCCCCCTGCCCAGCCTGAGCCTGGATTGGGCAATAATTATGATGATGGCATCACTGTTGTTACCACAGTGCATCACTTCTGAGCTGAGCTGATGTTTGTACATTATTTGCTGTAGATAAAGCTTTGCCATGATGAAAGTTCTAATTTCAAATTATATGCATTAGCTGTGGTTATTTTCCTTCTTCTGGGCTGTTTGTTGGTTTGTCTGGTCAAGTTGTTGTAATTCCACATGGCTTTTTTTGGTTGGTTAAATTTTGGCTTCTTGGTTTGTATGGAGGGCCATACAGCTAAGTAACTAAATAAATTAATATACCATTAAGTTTATCAATATAATGTATGAAATAAAAAATATAAAATCTGTCTGTATTAGTTAATTTGCATTGCTTCATTTTATTTTCTATGCCATTTTATTTCTCATTAAAGTTATGTACATACTTATAAACATTTTATTTTACTTTTGCCTTCTGATTTACCTTTGCTTATTTTACAAAGTTTTGCCAAGACTTATTTTTTTACACTTTTTATGCATCCGAAATTAAATATGCTTACTAAATTTAAAAAAATCGTATTTAAATAATTTAAATAAATTTTAAAAAAATGGAGATAAATGAATTGATCTGTCATTGTAGGCCGTTTCGGCCATCCATAGACTGGTGCCTCTGAGGGATACGAGTTGCACCGATTATTTAAATGTAATTTAATATTGTTTTATTTATTTACTTATTAATAAATTAATTAATTTACTTTTCATTGACTTAATAATTATTTTCTTCAAGAACAAGAAGGTAAGGTAAAGGAAAGGTTGGGGAGGTCAGGGAACGTTTGTGCGGGTCTCTGTTTCTACTGGGAGACAAAATTATGCAGGCACCAAAACCGGAAACGGTCTCCGGTTGTAAACAATGCTGTGAGTGTAGAGGTGTTAGTGTAAATATTAATGCAGTGGTTGCGGTGATGAATGAAAACACAGCGGAGCGTTTGGCTGACATGTCTAAAGCCGAGGCACTGCGGGGGTTTGTTACCGAGAGACTCGCCGCCGCCTCCCGGGATATCTTAGCGGCTGTGGACAGACTGGTAGCCGGGTACGAAGAGGAAGCTTCGGGCTTCAGACAAGAGATAGACCGACAGAGGAGACAGCTGGAGCTCCTGCCGCCTGAAGCCACGCTAAATACAGCCGGTGGGCCATTCACTTCATAGCTTATAAACGACAGTCCAGCGAGGCTTGTAGTAGAAGCGGGGTCTGCGTGCACACCATACTCCTTTAAAATATATTAAGAGTTTATATTTAGTTGGTCAGCTTCAAATCCCCACGCATCTGTTTATGAAACCAAAGACATTTATCAATCAGCATAACGACTCTTTAATTTTGCTTCATTCTAAGTGACCAGCGAGTGCCTATTTGACCTTTTCATTCATTTTTGTCTCTATATTTTTGCACCAGACTCACACAGAATCTGTTTTTTTGGTTTGTTTTTTTTATTGTTGAAAGCCTCACATTTACGTTCGTTGTGTATGCCGTACTTGTAGCTAGACAGCAGTGTTTTTCTCCACTGTGTTCAATCATGTCCTCTTTGCTTGTGAAATTGATTTTGAGTGGCAGGATTCTGAATAGCAGATTTTGTAAAAGGAGTCTGGCATGTGTGCGGTCTATAGCATTAAAAGCAGAATGTCCTAGACAATAATAACAATTAAATTAAAAAAAATTCTGCTTTTGTAATGAACGCCCTCACTCAGACTCTTTATTCGTGATTTCTGCAGGTTCAAAGCGCAGCAGGAGCTTCACTCCTGTTGAGGAAGAGGAGGGTGAAAAAGAGGAGTTTCATGAGCGTCTGGGGAGTCTGGACACAACTGGTTCATTAAGGTTGTAAATGAACAAATCCTTACGGATATTAGATAATTTCTATTTTCATATTGGCCAGTTCAGACAGAAATTAACCTGCGAGTGATCTACATGTCTTTTAGGTCTTTACCACACCCGCGCCAGATTGAAAGAAGAAACCCACCCAGACCTCAGAACCACATAGACCTCAGGATCAGCGTCGTGGAGGACTCTCGGACCAGCCTGCTCCCAAAAAATGGTAATTTTAAGTCTGTCCCATAAACCTCATATAAAAGAGTCAGTTTACCACGATCAAAGAAAATGAACACGCGTTTATTTTTGAATTCGTGATGAAGATGGCTGAATTTTTCTTTGTCAACACTAAAGTTGAGCCATGGCACGTTTTTTAAAGATTAAAATTATACTGTGTGAAACCTGGGCCTGTTTAAATGAACATGAAGCGGATGTCCTGGCAGGAATGAAAAAAGACGCACTGGAAGCTCTTCATTAAAGCTCTCAGCCTCTCTCTGCTTTTAGTTTTATATCAGCCACAAACACTCCCCTCCAAAAGTACTGGAATCCTCACTGCCAGTGAGAACTTTGTTTTCTCTTAGTCTTTCTTTCTTATTTCTCTCCAGTCCAAAGTGACATTTGGAAGTGTAACTTCAAACCGGGTGAACTTTTCTTTTCGGCCTTTTTCCCCCACCCCCAAATCTTCTCTAGGATAAAGCATGAAATCGATCAACAAGTTACCAGCTTTCAGCTTTAAAAACAAACCGAGATCAGATAAATGTGATGCTGTAAGCACAGGTCAGAGAAATGCTCATTATATCCGTGTTACAACAAATTTTTAATTTTGAACTAAAACTGTCTGGAGAGGCCACATTTTTGTAATTCAGAATTAGTATAGGTTAATATAGGTTATCTCACTGCGTTATTTAGCTTCCACATGAATTTTTAAAAGGAAACTTTGTATTTAAAAAAAACTGATCAGCTGTTTCTGTCCTCCTCTCTCTGTTAGTTCTGAAGAAATGCCCGGTCCTGAAGCTGAAATGTCCTCGTGGACAGCAAGAAGCAGACTTCCTGAACCTGCTAAGATCTACCTGCCCTCAGCTGGCTGGAGACAACAAACGTTTTGACGTCTTAATGTTGGATAAAAAGCGTAGATTACAACCTCTGAAACTGGAGATGCTGACGCCAGAGGAGATCCACAGAAACATCACAGGATGGGGAAGGTCCACAGTCTACATTCGACTGAAGGTAGTTTGGATTATCTAGTCTTTTAGATGACACAGCTTTTGTTTTTGTTTTTTTAATTAAGTGGTGTTTTTGTCAGGTTCTTAGTGCAAGCTGTTTTTGTTTGTTTGTTTTCTTCAGACTCAAGCTGTACATCTGGCCAGAGAAGAAGACATTCATCATATCCACACTAAAAGCATGTGCTCTGTTGTCTTGACTGCTGATGACACAAGGTAACTAATAAGAAACATTACCTGGTGCTGTAAAATACATGCAATCGTATATTGACTGGAGGAATGGATAGGAAGTAATAATTTCTTATTCATTTGTGTTATTGTTAACATAAGTATCCTGGAGCCTATCCCAGCTGTCACAGGGTGAGAGGCAGGGTACACCCTGTACAGGTCGCCAACCTGTCGCAGGATCAACACAGAGAGACAGACATAGAGACACCTATCGGCAATTTAGAATCACTAATCAACCTAACCCCACAGCAGCATGGTGGCGTGGTGGTTAGCACTGTTGCCTCATAGTAACATGCTCCTGGGTTCGAATCCCTCTTGGCCCGGGCCTTTCTGTGTGGAGTTTGCGTGGGTTTTCTCCGGGTACTCTGGTTTTCTCCCACAGTCCAAAGACATGCAGTTATTGGAGTTAGGTTTATATATATGAAAAAAACATGGCAACACAAACCAGCAGTCTCGTTGTGCTATGTGTGTGTGAGAGAACGTGATGATGAGGACAGGAAGCCTGGAATTTACAATTTTTGAAGGGAGGAAGCCTCATGGATGAGCACCAACTGGCTAACAGTTTGAAGTTCTCAGTAGAAAAGACCAATATGTTTCATACTTACAAATTATAAAACAGCTTCAGATACTTTTGGCAATGTATTACCATTCTGTGCTTGTCTGTATTATAGTGTAGACTTTAAACACATTACCCCATTACGTTTTTTTCTCCTGGTTTTTTATAGCAGTCCTGCCCAAGAGGTTGGAGGCAGCAAAGAAGAAACTGTGTCCAGCAGCTTAACCTCACAGGAAAACGACATGGAAATGAGAGAAGCTGATAATGAAGAACCAGCTGCAGACTTTATAGCCTGCTCTGCAGCTGAAGGTAAAGAAGACTGCAGCAACTGCATCAAAAGGAAAGAAGAAAGAGAAAAAGGGAATGACAACTCCAAAAATGAACGGAAGAAATGTGGTTCTAAAATGCACTCCAGGATGGCAAAAAAGCAAAAAGTCCGACATCCCGGCATCACTCGGACTAAGACTGAGAAAAGTGTTGCTAATCTTTCTTGCATGGTTTGTGGAGCTCTGCACATATCAGAAGTTATGCTTGTTAAACATGCCTGGAGTCACAGAGATGATCCAGGAAGTGTGTGTGGAGTGTGCGGAGAGCACTCAGAGTCTGTGGAGGTCTTAAAGGATCATCTGCAAAGTCGACACAAAACCGATGACTGTCACATTTGTGGAGAGTCTTTCCTTAGTCATCTTAGCCTCAATGAGCACGTAGCCTCCCACTCAGGGTTAGAGGAGAGACCGTACGAATGTGATGTTTGCCATAACGTATTTGCACTGAAGGTTTCCCTTGAGGATCATCGGAAACTCCACGAGGAGGGCAAGCGTCACAAATGTTACACCTGTCATAAAGTGTTTGAACTCAAAGAGCAGTTAAAAGCTCACCGCAGGACTCACACCAACGGGAAAACACACCTCTGCGGCGTGTGCGGTAAATCTCTCTGCGACTACAGATCGTTGTCCCGCCACAAAATGACCCATTCTGGGGAAAGACCCCACAGCTGTAAGATTTGCGGGAGGCGCTTCAAACTTCCTGGGACTCTGAGACAACACGAGAAGATTCACACAAACAGAGAGAGGTCATACCTCTGTGACATTTGCTGCAAAATGTTCCTGACTAGCGCGCAGCTGGAGATTCACATGAGGACTCACACCAACGAGAAACCGTATCACTGCAGTGAATGCGGCAAGGGATTCAGCACCAAGGGCCCGCTGACGATTCACAAGCGGGTCCACAGCGGCGAGACGCCCTACCGCTGCCCGGACTGCGGCTGGTCCTTCAAACGCAAGACTAACTTAGACAATCACTTAGTGCTTCACTCAGGCATCAAGCCATTCGTCTGCGGGATTTGTGGGAAAGCTTGCGCTCGTAAAGAGTACTTGACTGTTCACATGAGGACACACAATGGGGAGAGACCATACAAGTGTACCCTCTGCGACAAAGCCTTTACTCAGAGCCACTGTCTAAAAACACACATGAAGAGCCACCAGACGGCAGGATCTGAAACATAACGTAAAATATGACAAAGTTTTGGTTTGATTGCTTCATTTTTGAACAAAACATTGAAAGTTAAATTATTGCCTTGAGCTTTACTTGTTCATTTAAATTGTACATGTACAGTATAGATGTGTACATATACAACCTTTGTGAGCATCTCTAATAAAATCTTTGCTGCAACCTGTTTTGTATGGTGCATCTTTCAATGGGTTGCTGCATTTACAGTACCTTTGCAGAAAAACGGAAGTGGTACAGTCCAACTTTTAAGGCTGTCACATTGTGACATAAAAATAAGTAATAGTACAATTTTACAGTAATGTAAGATTTATCAAATTACAGCCAGTTTTACACTTTGTTATTATAACTTCTTAGAAATGTTTTTACTTTGTGTGCTTACCTCTGGCTGTTTCTATAAATTTCCTTTGGAGTTGTGTCAGGAAGAGCATCCGGCATAAAACTGCCAAATCAAACATGCAGAACTACTGACTGAACTACTTCCTTGTGACGAGGGAGCGGCTGAAAGTAGCTTTGGATAGGATACAGCCATTCAAACTGTTGGGATCTTCATGCTTCCACTGGCATCAAGAGTAAAGTAGGTGATGCTTCAGTAGTAATAGATGCCCTTTTGAGAGTTTCAGTCAAGCTCTGACTATAACATGGATTGTGATAAGCTGCTTGGTGCTAATGTTAGCTCATCTAAGCTTGTTAGTCATGAGGTGCTGATCTTGTGCTTCATAGTGGTTCCTTTAAAGTAAAAGCTACTTTCAGCTGCTCCCTAATTCACAAGAGGTAGCTCCACATCTTTGATTTATTTTTAAACCAAATGCACTTCCTGCACAACCAGTCAGAGTTTGACAAATATGTACTTTTTGTTAGTGCCAGTCACCATACAAAGGACTGGGCCTTAAACAAATCCCTGCAGAGTACACTCATTCATATCCCTGTATTCTTTGATTTGTTTTGTTTTCAGAGCACAAAATCTAAACAGTCAGTGCCCCTCTTCAACAAGTCAAATGTCCAGACTTTAACTCAGGCTCTATAAACAGTTCTCACTGTAATGAAACTAAGAAGTAAATTTGGCCTCCTTTTGGTCCTCTGAATTTCCTCCAGAGTGATTATTCTTGTTAAGAGACAATCGTTGTTGGGCAGGCGCTCCAACATTCCCTTCAGATCCACAACAGAAGCAGTGGATGCTCCCTGGATTGAACAGCTGGGTTGGGATTGGTCGGTTTCCAGGTCTGGCGCTGTGAGTGAAGGATCCAGGATCCAGGTGATGAGCAAACACCCAGAGACAAGAGATTAAGGGAGACCGAGCAACTAGACCTGTATAAATGTATTAAATGCAAGCAGTATGTCAAATGCTAGTGAGGCTTGCAATACCCGGAGAGAAAGCCCGACTTCCGGCACATCCTTTTCAAACCTCCGCTGGTTTTCGCCGCTGAGTGCAAGATAAAACTCACTCAGGTGATCTCTAACGGCTGATGTTTGGTTTATTTCAGTGTTTCATTTGTTCCTGAGCAAATCGGTTTGGCTGAAATTAAAGTTAAGCATCATAACTGGCTAGTTTTATTCAACATTAATGTCTCACTAGAGAGCTGTTAATATATTTGGAAATTAATCATTCGCTCAGCTGTATTCCTTGATGTTGAAATGTGTTATGCTTGTTTTAACAGCTTATTTTGAAATAAAGAATTAAAATTAAACCACAAAAAGGAGCAAAAGTGCGGCTCCGTGACAGCTGAAACACTTTAATTGAAAAATAAGACATGTAATGTATTGAAGCATCAGGAAATATCACACACATGCACATGCGGGGAGCTGTCTGCCCAGAGCGAGTGTCCGGCCTTCATGGCTCTGGCTCCTCTCTCAGCAGAGAGCTCCCTGTTCTTCTCTAACCAAAACATCTTATAGTGACAGTTTATCAGTTCCAAAACAGACGGAGAAAGCCGTGGTTTAGACTTGGCCTTCTCTCATGGCTCATCGTGTACAAAGTGTACATCTTCCTCAATGTTTTAATTAGTCATACAGAGCAATCTTGTCCAGATCGATAACAGAACGTGGTGACGTTAAGTGTACGTACTGTGGCCGAATCTCCAGGATAAGAGGCCCTGAGACCGAGAAGTTAATCAGTCACTTTCTATCTGTTGTTCTATGTCTAATGTATTATTATGCTACCATAAAAGCATTAAATTGTCCTTTTTTAAACCCCTTACACTCACGTATATCAAAACATGAACCCAACATTTCACCTTTATCTCAGATGAGTGGGGAGGGGAGCAGGCAGGTCTGCTGTGCCTCGGCCCCTTTGGGACATGTTTGCTCCGCCCTGGTCATTGCTGCACACCCGGGAGGTGGGCACTTGGTGGTTCCTGGCCACGCGGCTAGGTGTTTTGGCTTGGATGTTGACCCGCTTGCTTGGGGTTGGCTCAGGCCACTTCAGCACATTTAAAAAGATGTACTCAGCATTGCTAACAGTAAATATAGTTAAATACACGTATTTGAAAACGAGACTATCACCCTGACTCACTGGATTGTTTATAGTGCTGTAATTTTCTTACTCGCTGTAGAAACAATAAAGGTAACACCAGAGTGCTGGGCAGATCAAACCAGAGGTCAAACAACGATAACAAACACTGTTCATTGGGGCTTAACTCTATTGAAATCTGTGTGATAGTGTTTATAAGATGACCCCCAAACCTGAACAGTAGCGTCCCCATTATTGCCAAGATGGTGTAAAAAGCCTTCTGCTTGTATTGGTCAACCTGCTGCCTGTTTACACTCGCCTCCCCCGGCCCTGGACGCCTGAGAGCACAGAGAATAGAAATGCTGCAAAAAGATATGACACTTAAAAAGAAACTTATAACACAGAAGTACACAATCAGATTGAGTTCAGTGCTACCCATCTGGCCTAGAATCAGAAAAAGAAAGCTCAGTAACCAAACACATCCAATGCTGATATTTCTGATCCTGTCCCCCGTTGTCTGTCTCAGTCTGTGGTAGGTGATGGGTTTAACAACAGCAAGGTAGCGCTCCGCACAGGTAAGGATGTGAAGCCAAGCTTGCCCGCAAGAGGCAACAGTCCAAAAACTGTTCCCTACCAGCAGGAGATTGTCTGGGAGATTGAAATAGGCACCAAAAAAGTAGAGGGTGTACCCCAGAAATGAATTCAGGTCCATGGCGAGGGAGTGATAGAGGAAGGCATCAGAGTGACCTGTTGATGTGGAAGTGGAGCGCTGCTGCCTCCATTGTTGGTATCCAAGGTAGAGGACAAGGACGATGATGAGAAGAATGAGGAGATTGATGATGGAGGCAGCAGCAAAGACAAAGAGGCTTTGTTTGGACATGAAACATGGGTTCACATCCAAAGAGTTGGAGGAGTTCAACGATGTGGGCTCCGTATGAAGGGAGATGTCAGCGATGGACGAGGAGTTGATGGACATATTGAAATCCATGGAGGCCTGAAGAGGTAGAAGAGATGCACCAACTAAAAGGGGAGATGACAGAGAGGAAAAAATAAACAAAGGGGCAGATAAAAGTTTCAGGAGGAATTTCTTATATAAGCAACATGAACCAAGTCAGTACTGAAATACACCAACACAGTTTAGTTTTCTAATTTTTCTTTTTCATTTTGTGTTTCATTTTACTTGAGTTTAATAGTTAGATAATTTGACTGGTCATATTACTGTGACTGAAATGAATGCAATAATGCTATGCATCATTTTGTATAGCATAAATCTTAAAGTCCAGTGGAGATGCATTGGCCATTTTTATAAAAGGTTCTAAAAGTAGCCGAACTTTAAAAATAAACAGGTTAACATGGGATATAGCAAGTGAGGAAAGCATGAGATCTATTATCCATTTTTACAATGACCTAATGGTTTTCAGTGTTTCAGGATTTTAGTTACATTTCAGCTCAGAGATTAATACATAAATTCTGCAGCATCACATGCTATGCAAAAAAAAAAAACCCAAAAAAGACCAAACAAACAGTAATGTGCTCATGACACGGTAACTTCTTTAACACGGTTATGGTCAGGATCATTAGTGTTGTCCTTCATCCGGCTCTTCAGAAATCTTGCATCTTTATCAGATAGCCTTGCTGGGCAGTCCTTACCTTTACAAATAATCAGTCAGCTTCTTTCCTGTTCTCTCTTTCTTCGATCCTTTTTCACCTCTGAGAGTGACGTTAACACATGTTTAGCTAGCACAGGAAGTGTTTGATATTTGTTGAGCTTTTTGATAAGGTAAAGAAAGCTGGTTATCGATATGGACAGTAATGGAGCTGTTACTGTATGAATTTGTGGAAGTTTTCTCAGTTGCAATGGTAAAAATACAGCTTTGAGCGAAGAACATGTAGTCCTGATATGTGTCAAACGTATTATTAACAGCTAAAAAATGGCAGTAATAGGTCGTATGCAGGGTTCTAAATTAACACCCGCCAACCCGCCGAATGCGGGTAAAAAAAATCATTTTGGCGGGTGTTAATAAAAACTTACTAGCCAATTTTGCCAGTGATGCAAGAGGCATTACATGCAT
>JAVDPK010000227.1:45264-60455 GCA_034780415.1 Cichlasoma orientale
TTTCACTGGTCCGGCCCACTTAAGATCAAAATGGGCTGTATGTGGCCCACGATGTAAGATGAGTTTGACATCCCTGACCTAAATCATTGAGAATACACTTATTTTTCTCAATTCATCATCCAGAATTGAGGAGACACAAATCCCTTGGGGGTTGCATTATGAAAATCTGCCACATCAAATCTATGGGCCCAGTTCGGGTCTCCGCCGACTGATCACACACTCACCTGGATGTCATGAGACTCACCTGTTCCTGATGATCTCATCATGGCCACTATTTTAGCAGGCGTGCTGGCCTTAGTCTTTGCTGGGGTTCCTCCACGTGTGGGGGTTGAATGGAATGAGAAGGTGAACTTGTTGGCAAAGAATGTGTTAAAATGACAGGAAATCAATACACAAGTGCTGTTAAGCAAAGCAAGGATGTCAGTAACAATCATAAGCAGAGTATTTGGCAGGAATGTTGGGACTGATGCTGGAAGACATCTGCACAGGATCCAAAAGTATGTAGGTTTGATCAGGATGGAGGGCAGGAACCCAAAGGAGGAAATGTTGCTTACTCTGTTAAGAGCAGGGCGTACAGAATTGAACCATACACTCCATAGAATGGGCAAACACCCAACAGGCCTGTGTGTTTACTGTTGAACTGATCAACTGTAGCAAATATCAGAGAGAGAAGAGAATTAGTGGCTTTATATAAGGACAACAATCAAAGTTTTACACTGGGGAATTTGGTAGGGACAGCAACTCAGAAAGTTGCAGGTTATTATTTGAATATCTTCAAAAAACAAGGTTGATAGTTTTTTGTTGTTTGTTTTTTGCTGTTCTCTTGTCCACACTGCAGTCCAGCAGGTGGTGGTAATACACCTGTAAGTTGGTTGCTCTGAAGAAGAAGATTAGTCTTCACTGGATCGTTGACTGGACTGCAGTTAGCGTTGCTGGCTCCCACGCTGTTTCTCATTGTTTTGCTCGCTGCTTTGCTCCACTTACCTGACTGCATTTGTTGTGCCCGGATTCCCTGGAGTTTTATCTGGAGTTCTGCCTGTTGAGTCCACCAGTCCATTTCTCCATCGTACTTCACAGATTAAATGTGACCTTGAACTTGTGCCCAGTTTGGAGGAAGACCAATTACATTTTCGTTTTCCTTCATTTTAATGTCTGTGAAGCTCTTTCAACCTTTAAATGTCTTACATGGAAAAAATAATTTTGCAACTATTCTTATTGCATTTCTATTTGTAGGAGTTTCTCCTTCAGAGCACAAAATTTGGGGAGGAAAAACTAACTGAATTAAGGTTTGTGGATGGCAATTTCCTGCAAATTGTGCCATTTTCAAATACCAAAATTTCCCTTGTTTTCTGAATGGTATGGATGTGATAGTTGCTGTGAGAAGCATTCATCTATTTGGAATGCCAGTAGGCCATCATAACAAGCTTTGAGTGCAGTGTTACAGTTTGGGCTCTTCCCAGTAGTCCTTAAATTTTTTTAAAGCCCCATTTTTTTATTTTTTTATTTTTGTCCTGAGTACTGGTGCTTTAATGTAACATGTTGCAGAGATTAATGTGGGCTGTCAGACAGAGGATACAATGGTTTTATGATGGTATGTATGAATATTTTTACAGTGAGTAGAGTGGTGTGTAAACGATCATGTTTTTAGTGGTGTTTCTACATATAGGTCCGTTATACAAATACTGAGCTATCATTGACACATTTGCTCGAGCAGACATGTGGTTATTATGGTAATATCACTCGGGCTGCAGGAAGCCCACGAATCTGCTCCTTTGTCCCACCCACACAGTGACGACACACTAAGGGTTAAAGGGTGAAGATGCAGTACACACACACACAGCTGTCTAGCTCCACAAAAAAGCTTTGATAGCATTTTGTCTTTAACCTCCTTGCTATTGCATCTCCTGCATATACTGAAATATTATTTAATGTGACTCATGGAGTGTGCGATTCAGGTATCACTGAATGTCATTCAGGATTTTGCTGAAACTGTTGTCTGTTCTTGAGCCAGGCGAGGTTAAACTGGAAACAGGTAAGCAAAGATGTTCACACACAGAAGCAAAAACGAGGAAACATCAGGGAGCTGAAACAGTAGCAGACTGTCTGGCAAGGACTTAAGACTCAAACTGGTCCCTAAGTAGTGGTCAGTGATTGCATCTTGACGAGAAGCAGATGTGCGTGGCTGCTGAGCAGGAAGTCAAGGCTCTGCTCCGCAGGGAGGAGGGAGACCTGCCCATCCCACAACCTGTACTCTGAGGAGGGACAGACTCCAAAACATGATACCCAGCATAGACTGTCAGATTATTTCCTTTAAGTACTTCCACCCTTACAGAGCTTAAATTTTGATAATCATACTTATAGTACTTATACTAATGTAATGAGCAGTACTTATAGTAATGACAAGTTTATTAATCATAGTTGACATTTACTAACATTATATGTGGATGAGGTTTATGAGTACATAATTTATTTTGCAGGTATATGATGATAAAGTATAGTAAGTATATATTTTACAAGGGGAAGTTTCTATATCCAAAGTTTGAGTTTTTGAGTTTCACAATATGATTTTTGAAATACTTATGACAAACAGAGCAAGATGTTTTAATTCAATTTATACTCCGTTATGGTCCAGCACAGGTATAAACACTGATAGGCCCAGGGGCAGAAAGATTTATTTCTTCCTCTGGGGGGCTCTTACCACCATGGCGTACCAGAACAAACAGCACCTCACATTCTCTCTCTCTCACACACACACACACACACACAGCATGGGGCCTATCAGAGCAATAGCATCTGTGGCATCATTACAACTTCTGATCAGCACCACGGTCAGCTACAGTCAGCAGTCAGGAGAACAGGCATGTTTATTTAAGCTTCCACTATAAAATTCACACCATGTTCTTCAATGACAAACAGATCAGGTCATTTTGAGACTTTGTAATTATTTTATGGGTTTTAATACAAGAAAAATCATGTTAATGAAAATATAAACATGTACAAATAGAAGAACTCACTTTAAACTTGAAGTCACATTTTCATGGAAATTTGTTCAGAATCTTGATTTTAGATCATTTTTACTAAACTGTAGAATGTCACACATGACATTAAATTATTTAAAATGATGACTTAGTCTCACGGCCATGTGGCAGAGTAGCAAAGGAGGACCCGAAAGCAGAGCCAAAAGAGAAAAAGTTTCATCAGCCTTTATTTACACATGAGAGATGGAGGTTAGTACCTCGGAGGGCACAGGGGTTTCTTCCTGGTCAGAAGGGGAATTTCCACTAAAATAGAGGAGACAAGTGTGGGTACAGAGACAAATGCCAGATCAGTGTCCACAGAGAACGGTGAGTGAGGAACAGAATGAGAGAGATGCTTACTTGAGATTGGACAGGGGGAAAGGCTTTCCAGAGGGAGGGCCAGGGTGCTGGTTTGAGTCCAGGTAGGTGTTTCCATAGTAGGGGGAGCAGGCAGGTGGAGAACTGAGAGTGATCCAGGTGGGTACGCGGAAAGAACCGGCTTGCTCGACTGACGGCGGAGAATGGAGACTGAGAGCTCTTCAGCCAACGGGAGAAACACTGGAAACGAGCCAGGCTTAACCTGTTCACCGCTCATCAAAGGCGGAGAGTGGGTGGTGCAGCTTGTTCTTTAATACTGGAGTAGATGAAGCAGATGACAATCAGGTGTGTGCACCCAAAGCTCCACCCACAGGGGAGGAGACTGGCTGCAGGATCATCAGCTTGGAGGAGAGAGAGCACACCAGTGCCCAGCTACCACAGCTAGAATAATTATTAAAGGATGCACACCTGAGTGTGTCTTCAGATCTGGCTGGCTGGTGTTCACTGAGCTAAATGTAAATGTATTGTTATAAGTTATGTTGCTCATGTGTCGGAGTAACAGGCAAGAGTGGAGTGTCTACTTTTTTTTGTTGTTTTCCATTTTGCAAAACAAGCAAATGATTTCATGACTATAATTGTAAGCTGCAGCATGCAAATTTTCTTTTCAGCTTCTTCTTTCACTGAGTGCAGAGATAAATTCTTAAAATGCACCAATAATAATAATAAACTTTATTTATACAGCACCTGTCAACAGTGAAGCTGATCAAAAACAAAGTGCTTCACAGATTTGATAGAAAATAAACATCTGTCTACCTCTGGCTCCGGGGGTCGTTGTTGCGGCTTCTCACCCTCTTTACCAACTATGTTTCATGACAAATGCACACACACAAGCAACAGAACAAGACTATATGTTTGTTGTTTGTTGTATTCTTCTCTTTCAGGTGCTGTTTGTTCTGTTTCTTTTTGTGTGTTTGTGTCTCAATTCTGCTTCTACCATCTTCCTTTTTTTTTTCTTCTCTCTTTGTTTTTCCTTGCTGTGATTCCCAAACAGTTATCCACCTCTTTCCCCAAACCAACCACCAGGACTATAACATTAATGTTTTTTGGCCAGCTCCAGGAACAAACTATAATTTTCCATTCAGTGATATACAATAACCTTTGAATATTAAGTATGCGGATCAATAATACTCAGAAATATCCATACCAGTAGCTAAGCTTTGTCCATTACATAGGATTTAAAAGACTGCTGACCGCAGGCTGCTGTCCATTCAAATGAAGGACTGCTGCAGACTATATTTGCATAGTTTTGTTTTTTCTATCACATCCCATAAAGCAGTTTGACAGGTGCTTTGTCATGAACCTGATTTCATGCTTATTCATTTTGCTGCCTAGTTGGAAGAAAACCAGTACCAACACTGGATGTAAGATAATTACACACTCAAACATGTCTTTTGAGCACAAAAGTGAATTATACGGTAGCAAATTCCAGCCCACCTACTTTTAAGATATATCGCTATGATGCTCTGGGATGCATCTCCAGTGATGTTGCTGGGTTCATCGGGGGTTTGGGGTCTTTTAGCATCATTCCCTCTCTTCCAGGTGACCCAGCTGGGGTGATTAAGTCCCAGCTTGCCTCCCAGCAGCCTGGCAGTGTGTCCGTCAACCACGGTTCCTGCACTCCTCAACAATTCCCTGATACTTGTGATCTTCCTCTCATGAGCCTCCTCCATGTGTTCCTCCCGAGGCACGGTGAGTTCCAGCTTGACAATATTCTTGATGGAGTCTGAGAAGATGACCAGGTCAGGACGGAGTGATGTTCTGGAAGCTTCAGCTGTTTGCCAAGATCCACTCGCAACTGCCAGTCAGAAGCCACAGACAGCAGGGATCTTCTCTGTCATGGTGGAGGATTCTTGAGGAAGCTGATAGAACTCTTCCCAGGATGGAATTCACTGGTCTTGATGGCTGTGCTCACCACTTCTGCAGCTGCCTTGAGTACCTGGTTGCGGCTCCAATGATAGCGGCCACGGGCCAGGGCTTTTGGACAGCTGCTGAGCAGGTGTTGCAGACCCATAATATGGCTTTATAGTCTTTAAAACCAACTTTAGTGAGATTTTGTACTTTTGTGTGTATCCCATTGAAATTGTCCTCAATAATTATTTCTTAATAAACAAAACAAACACATGTTGGAAAAGGGGGGGGGTGGTCTTTGTAATCTTCTAATGATGTCAGTTCTACATTTGAGCCAATAAAGTCAATAAAAGGCAATATAATAAGATAGAAGCTAAAACAACATTAGCATGTTCAAACCATCAAGCCGAGGGAAGTCACAGGTGCGCTTGGTCCCATGAAACCATCTGATTTGAGTAGATGACGGGTCATTTGTATCCTGTGGACTGATAAACTGGAATATCTGCTGCACAGACTCATGTGCTATTTTGCATTGCCGCAAACAAATACACATTTTCCCCCTAATCAGATATTTTAATATTTCTGGTGGCTTTAAAACATTTGGCAACCATGATTAACAGCATGGCACCTTCATGTGTGTTACGTAACATTCAAAACAACCCCCGCTTCCATCTCGCATCGTGACAAATGATAATGATCATATTTAATTATCGTCACATGAATAATTTACGTGTGGGCCAGACACCGATAAATTAGTGAGTTCGGTGATGCAGGGGAATGACAACACAACAGACGAGGTGGGTGTTCTTTAGTCCCAGATGTGTAAATACTTGTGTCTAGCTTTTTTTTTCTTGAGGTTTGGAGTAAATATTATAAAATTATGAAATTATTTCTGACCAAATGCCACACAGAAAGACACTGTTTCATTCACTTGGGTGCATTTTGAAGCTGGTTTGATATGCCTGTGTAATCAGCCCGACTCCTGTACAACTGAAGTGCATTCTTAGTTATATTTAGAGGGAAATATATTTGCTCAGATACATTTGTATAGAATATAAGTTTGCCATTTACTTTCTAGATTTATTAATCTTATTTTTCCAGGAAAAAGTGTGAGTGAGTGAATTTGAATCCAGTCCTGGTCATTGTTACATTTGGTTCTCAATAAGTTCGAGTCAAAGATTTTTACCTTGAATATTTCAAATGTGAGATTTAAGTGTTCCCTTCATCTTTTTTGAGCATAAAGTTTTATCGAGCAAGAACGTTTTAGGCCTTATCCTAAAAGTAAAGAGGGTGTCCTGAACTCAAACTGCTTCCTATTTTGATTTTAGAAATTCTAGAAACAACAAGTAAGCCTGCACTAAATTAGTAAATTAAAGAGACTTTACTATAATGAAAAAAAAAAGTTATTTTCCACACTTTTAATAGTAGAGATCACACGTTTAACTCGAGCCCTGTGACACACTAATTGATCCCCTACATGTTTTAGTAGTCTACCTATTTGCACTTTAGCAGCTTACTTCTTTCTTTCTCCTCTTCAGGCTCCGAGCTGCACTCCATACAGCGGGCATGTCAGTCACCACTTCTTTCCCCTCCAATTATTCCCATCATTCAGAACACTCTAATTGTGGTGACCCCACAATTACCTTTTTAATTGTCACTTTATTCAATGTCACCAGACTCTCCCTGCTCCTTCCTCTTTCCATCTTCATTCTCTACCTAGGCTACAAACAGTGGCGAAATCATCGCTCCTTCCAGACAAGAAGCCACTCTGACATCTTCACCCACCACCTGGCTGCTATGGAGCTTATCTGGAGTTTCGGGACGGCTTTATACTATTGTGGGTCGTACTTAAAGCTCCCACAAATGGTCACCGTAGGATTTTTTCTTTCTACCATGATTTTCTGTGGAGAGAGCAGTTTTCACGTCCTAACCTGTGTGGAGCGCTACTTGGCTGTTGTTCACCCCATCACATACCGGATGCTAAGGAACACCCGAGGCATCAAAATCAGAAACATCTGCATTGGTTTTGTTTGGGTGCTGTGCTTTGTGTGGACCTCTGTAGCACTTGCTCAATATCCTGCCACACCTATCATCCCATTTTTCTGCATTTTGATCTTCTCCTTAGCTGTCACCTCTTACTGCAGCCTTTGTGTTCTCTGTGCTCTCATTCATCCAGGGCCAGGGGAAGTCAGCAGAGACAGGGAACCTCTTGACCAATCAAAGCAAAGAGTGCTCTTTACTATTATGGCCATAATGGGAGCACTGTGCTTGTTGTTTTTAGGGTCCATTGTTACAGGATCTCTGTACCAGTCAACACTGGTGAGCGACAGTGTGAAATGTATATTGCTTTTTTCTGGGTATTGGTTCAATATTCCCAGTTGTTTGGTGTTACCTCTGCTGTATCTGCGGAGGACAGGAAAGCTGTCATGTCATTGCAACAGCGGGTAAAGATATCTGGGTTTTACCAAAGTACACTTCATTGGAAAACTGACACAAAGAAAGTTTGTTATGTCAGATTTTAATGAATGAGGGGTTCTCAGAATTTTTTCTGGCATATAGTCCATCAGAAAGAAAGAAAAGATCAAAATGATCTACAATAGAGTAGTTTAGATTTTGTGATCTGAATGTCAAACGATAGCATCCACAAACTCTAGTATTTTTTTCTATATATATATATATATATATCATTTTCATTTAAAAAGGTTATCCAAGCCACCATGTCGTTGGGTTTATGGTTCACCAAAGGATCCCAGATCACAGTTTGAGAACCACTGATTTACTGAAAAAGAAGAACTTTGAAAACTGCAGTTATATTGGTTATAATTTATTACAACTTTTGAAAGTTCACGCTGATGTGAAACAGTATAAAATACATTGCCAGACAATTTCTAATGTAATAGCATCTCCAGACTTTGGTTTCAAAGGGGGCACTTGTTATAGAGTCCACAGTGGAGGGAGCCTTCTTGTGGGCTCTAGCTCCGAGTTTAAGAGGAATCTCCTAAAAGTAGTCAGCTTCAACCAACACAACCAGCTGCTTCCTGTTCTCTTTGTAACTTCTAGTTATTATTTGGGAAAAGGTGCAATCAAGAGTGTCCTGATGTAAATCAGCAGAAAGCAGCTTCAGCATATAAAAAAAATGTTTAAACCTGTTGTTTTATTTCGATTTAGATACTTTATCAATGTCGTAATTTATTGAAAGCTGCAATAACATTTCGTTGTTTTTTCTTGAAATTAGTGTAAATAGTTTTAGCCATTGAGCTCCAAACTGTTCTCTTCTCTGAGGACTCACAAGTGACTCCTGCAGAACTGCAACTGATTTCTGTACAATACAACTAGCAGGAAGTGGAATGGCCTTCCTCGATAAAACTAGTAGAACTGTAATCCTTCTCGACACGTTCCTGTACATCATGTGTCAACCGTAATGAATGCTCTGTGCCTTTCGATATAAAGCGCCTTGAGGCGAATGCTTGTGATTTGGTGCTGTATAAATTAAACTGAATCAAAGTTTGACTGGAGCTCTTTATTGATGTTGTGTTATGAATGAAATGCTCAGCTCAATTTTGTATTGTGTAATTTGACTAAAATTTGTGCTGGATTTAGCCAACACTACATTTTCCCATTTGATTCTGTGTGTATTTCTTTTAGTTTGATCACTCACTCTGTTTGCTTGATAGGTACCAAAAACACACTTCACACCATCTGTGGAGAAGTTTGCTCGTATTATTAGAGAACCATAATTTCTCCATTGTAATTGCAGTTTAGGCTCATGGTTATTGTGGTATTTAGTCTCAGCTGCACACAAAAACAGACAAAATGTTGCTATATTTATAATATCCCAAATGGAAAGGTTTAGATTTGCAGTGCGGGCTTAAGATATGTTCGTCCACTTAACACACAAGATTAATAGAACTGTAAAGTGTTTATTTTGCCTTTAAAGGTCTTCTTCAGAATTCAAAATGACTGAAGCTATAGCCTTGCAGGGTAGAAGCTAAAACATGAGCTTGTCATAACAAGCTGAGGGACGATAAAGGTGCTCAGGGTTCCACGGCACGTATCTGATTTGTGTTTGTGTTGACAGGTCGTTTGAATCCTGTTGACTGATGAAAGAGCATCTAAGGCCAGCAGCTTCACAGACTGGAAAAAACAAATCAAATGCTCTGTAGATATAATGGCATAAAGTTGAATTTGAATTATTTTTTTTAGCTCTTTGTGCAGTATTGACCTATGTAAAAGTTACTCATCTGTAACTGTGTGAACTTTTTAATTTTGATGCCAGTAAAGACCACTGCAAATAAACAGGAGAGGTCTGAATAATAATAAACTTCCATGCACACAATGTCACAGTAACCATCATTTCTTGAATATATGGGTTTAGATTTTTACTAATAGCAAAAGTAAAATGCCCCAACAGCCATGTATAGTTTTGAGTTTGTGGTATATATACACACGTACAGTACCAATCAAACGTTTGGACACACCTTCTAATTCAGTCATTTTTCACTATTTAAAATATTTCTGCATTGTAGATTAACACTAAAGTCTTTCAGTGTGTTTAATGCTGAATAAACACTCACCGGCCACTTTAACCGCTATGTAAAACTGTTCAGTAGCTCTTTAACACAGATATTCAATTCATTTCAATTTTATTTGTATAGCGCCAAATCACAACAAACAGTCTCCTCAATGACCCTACAATAATTACAGAGCAACCCCAACAGTCAAAACAACCCCCTATGAGCAAGCACTTGGCAACAGTGGGAAGGAAAAACTCCCTTTTAACAGGAAACCTCCAGCAGAACCAGACTTGGGGAGGGGCAGCCATCTGCTGTGACCAGTTGGGGCTGAGGGGAAAGAGACAGGACAAAAGACACGCTGTGGAAGAGAGCCAGAGATTAATAATAACTAATGACTGAATGCAGAGTGGAGTATAAAGAGAGTAAAAAGAGGTGAATAAAAAGAAACACTCAGTGCATCATGGGAACCCTCCAGCAGCCTAGGCTGGCCTAGATATCAAATCAGCCAATCATGTGGCAGCAACTCAATTCATGTAAACATAGTCAAGATGAGCTACTGAAGTTCAAACTGAGCATCAGAATGTGGAAGCAAGTTGATTAAAGGGACTTTGAATGTCACATGGCAGCATAGTAGCAATGAGTATGGACTCAAAAGCAGGACTGAGACCAAGAACAGTTTAATAACTTATTTGCAGGGTTTTCAGGAGACACAGAATTAGGACTTTAAAGCAGGTGAGAGAGCAGGCTTCCTTACAGGGGCTTCACAGGAATTCCTGCCATTTGCATTACGTTACATTTTTTTAATGAATACATTTTACAGAAGAGCTGTCATGTTTTCTTATGTTGAGAAAAATTAATCACAAAATCTCACCGATATGTTTGCCCAACCATCTCCTTTATGTTTGTCCTCTCATTGCACTTCGTGTTTAAGTGAGCTCTGAAAAGTCTGACAATCTGACCCTAATGTTGTGCATACATGAAAAGTCTGGTGTGTGAATGGGTTTTTTAAAAAAAGAAGAAAAGGCCATGACATCCCTTCATTTATTTGTTGTCATTTTACTGATATGATTTTTTAAACAATACATAGCACTTTGTACAATATCAGTCTTTGTCTATATATTAATACACATTAATATATCATATTTCTTCAAACCAATGTCATAAATGTATTTCTGACAGAAATATTACACACGTAAAAGTTGAAAATTATTTGTTTTAGTAAGAATGATACAAGGTTTATTACTTCATCAACACAGGCATTGTTTTTTAATTTAAAAAAACATAAGAATAATAAATAAAATAAGAAATATGACAGTTTTATTGACCTGAAAGATTGGCCAGAGAAAAGCAGTTTATTATACCAATATTCCAAATCCACAGACGAAGTCCACAGTCTAAATCTACAGTACTACAGTAACAAATATACCTAAACCTATATGTATCAAAATGCACTACTCAAAAAACTTAAGGTGGTGGCCACAGACCACCATAGTTCTTTTCTTATCCCTCCAGACTGACTGTTCTTGTTTTGGTTTTTGTTCTCGGCACTGCCGGTAGCGTGAGTACCTGGAGTGCGTCCAAACCTTTGTACACTGTACATTGTAACTTTGTTTTGTGTGCATCAATCAAACTTTCTTTACCGACTCTTTATCTTGATTCATTTTTCTTCCTGCTGCATGAAAGTTTTCCTGTTCTATGCAGAATCAGCAGAGGAAGAACCAGACTGCTGGGGATGGACAGCCAGAGTCCCAAATCCAGCAACAAGCACAGGCTTTCTAAATCCATCAAATTCTCACTTTGTACTATAAAACAAATCAGTATGGCAACAATCCTCAACAGCATCACTCCTGTTATGGCTGCGATCATGTGGAAAGCCCTCTGCTTTGACTGGTCAACTCGATCCTTGTTCCCACCCGCGTGTCCTGGCCCTGGACGAGTCAGAGCACAGAGAACAGACACAAGGCAAAACATAATAACTGAAAGGCAGATGCCCAGTGACAGAAATGGGATCATGGGAAACTCGGGGTAGTACAACTTTACTATCCCCACCCATCCAACACATACCAGCCAAACACACAAGATGCTGGTGTTTCTAATTCGGACCCCCGACATTTCTCGCAGACGCATGTAGGTGATGGGGTGAACAACAGCCAGGTAGCAGTCTACACAGGTCAGGAAATGAAAAAATGTTTGTCCGGGAAAAATAATGCAGAAAAAATACACCCCCAACATCATCAGCATGTTACTACTTGTAGGTATGCTCAAAGAATAGAAGACTGATCCAAACACACCAAACATCTCCAAAATCATCATGTTGTAGGTGAAGAACTCAGAGTGGCTCATTTTGGTCCCTGCAGGCGCAGAGCTCCGAGACCTCCAGTGTCGGAAACCTGTGTAGAGGATGAAGATGTAGAGTGGGAAGAGGAGAAGGATGTTCGTGAAGGTGTACATGGTGTAGGTGACATTGCTCGATA
Source organism: Cichlasoma orientale (assembly GCA_034780415.1). Lineage (NCBI taxonomy): Eukaryota > Metazoa > Chordata > Actinopteri > Cichliformes > Cichlidae > Cichlasoma > Cichlasoma orientale. The sequence continues at coordinate 57,496 of JAVDPK010000227.1, forward strand.
CCGAGCGCTGGCATAGTGAGTAGAAAGAGACGGTAGTGTTGGAGGACTTGGGAAAAAAGAGGGATGTCGGGGCGGTGGCAACGTTGGTGATGGAGGAAGAGTTGAACGGCACGACCTGTGGAAGATAGCAAGATAGCAAGATAGCAAGCAACAAGGGTAAGAATAAAATATGGAATAATTTGATGTCTGCTGGTTGCACAACCACCTAAGAAGAGATCTGTATTTGTACTATACAGCCATTTTCTTCAAAAGTCAAAGCTTTACTTAGATTTGACAGAAATTTATACAAACTGATTTCAAATACGCATTAAACAATCTGCTTTGCTTTGCAGTTTTGATCATATGAAATTAAAAATATAATTTCATTATTATAGTTCACATTGGAAATCATCCTGCTCCAGCAACATCAGCTGCTCAGTAGGCTCTTATTTTAAGAGGCGTCACTGTCACTATTCTAAAGACTCTAAAGAGCAAATTCTTTACATTGAGTAGTCCCTGAATTTAGTGTTAAAAGCCAAAATCAAATCAAAGCAACATTCCAACCAATAATAATGTAACATTAATATATTGTAATATTAATTAATAATGGACTTTCTTTGGCCTTACATTACTTTATGTAAAAATGTTTCCCATGACCATTTCACCTATACCTGGTTGATGTGTTAAATGATTGGCTCATAACAATAACAATATAATCAGCCAAGCAAAATACCACCTCTCACAGATTACTATAAACTTATACCTAAGTTTGTCACATCAAGTACCTTAAAGGAGTCAAACATCTGCAGCATTTCTCTTTGTTTCTTCTTAATCAACAAAGGCTTTAATCTTTCCTGGTTCTTCACGGACGGCGACACACCGGTGTCCTGTCAGAGACAGGTGTGTCAGGAATATATGGAAAGTCAACAGAACAGCAGTCCTTTGCATGCGGTTTTCTAAAACTACTAATGAGAGCAAATTTAAATCTAATGTGTGCCCTCATGGCCAGGAGAGAGTTGTGGGTGTGGGGCGATTTGTTTGTTGAACAGCATTCCTTATTGCCACCATCATTTGTGGCGGTGTCAATAAGTGCTGGAGCAGCAACCAGTTGTTGCGGTGCATAAATGTGGGTCATAAAGAAAATTCAGAAACGGTAATAATGGAATAGCTCCAAAGAAGAATGTTCCAAATCGTTGTAATAAATGGGGTGGTCAGTGAGAACACAGAGAAGTGGTGTGATGCTCTGTGTTGTGGCACGTTGTTGTAGCTTTGGCTCAGCTGCACAGGGAGAGGTGCATCAGGGCAAAATTGTTTTGCATGAGGTAATAAGATGCCTGCTGAATGGTTTTCTGATTTGAAACTGGGCTGTCGTGTTATCCAGTCTTCTATATGGATTTATTTGTTTTATATTCTCATTAATGGTGGGAGGATATTTCCATCAGTGATGAGTCATGAGCATAAACAGTGCTGAGTGAAGAGGTGGAGCAGCACAGCTGTCGCACATTCTCTAATCAGTCTGTGTAGCGTCCTGGAAACATTGATGGCAGCTGGTACGCCTATGGACACAGAACACACTACAAATATCAACCAATCACAGGGAGAGAGGAGAAATAATATTCAAATCACTCTGCTCGTCAGCTCTCAATTGTTCCCACCTGTGTTAGAGCAGCTGCAGTTAGTTACCAGTTAGTTAGTTGGTGATGGCACTTTCCAGTCTGCATCCTCATCCTCTACATGGGTTTCCAGCATTGGAGGCATCAATGCTCCGCACCTGCAGGGATGACAACGAACCGCTCTGACTTCTTCACATACAACAAGATGCGGCTCATTGGGAGCCTGTGCAAGTTGTAGCGTCAGTTTCCTGTTTGTAGCTGACAGCTGCCATAAACATTAATGGATGTTGTGTGTTTGTGTGTGTGTGTTGAATTTATAAACACATTCCAGCAAAACAAAACATGTGCACTGTATTGGAATTACACTGTGAACTAATTGTAGATGAAAAAGAATTCATCTACAACCGCGTGGTAATAAATCAGTATTCTAATAACTCGCTGGTGTGTTGTTGTTGTTTTTTTTAAAAAACAATCATCAAACATGACCTTTGGCCAGTTCTGACAGCTGTCGCGTGCACACAGGCTGAGAGTGCTGTGATAAATGTAGGATTAAATTTGAATCCACGGCTCTTTGCTTATGAGTGATATGAATGTTTCTCCGAATGGATTAAATTAACGAGCCATGCGATTGTTGCAATGGTTACTACATAGTTGGTTCTGACTTAATGAGTTTTTCAAATCGTAGAAATGATATTTATTGTGAAGGAAAGATTAAAATGTGTGTACAAATAAATATATTTACAAATATATATATAACATTATTGTAACAAGACTGTTTTAATGAAGGAATACATTTGCTATGTTTGCATTTCAAACTCCCAGCAGATTGTTTTTTTTATTCAAATATTTGTGCTTCTGACCCTGCAACCTGATCTACATGTGACACAATAATTTGAAATTTGCTTAATAAAATATGGCTTGCAAAAACCAAAAAGTCAGTTCACGCCTCTTCTTTACACACAAACATCATAAGCAAGACACACACACCTTAATGTACTGAGAAATAATCAGATACCAGAGAAGAGCAGTCAGACAGCTTGGAGGAACTGGAGAAGGACGACCGGGATAACCTGCTGAGGTATTTAAAGATTTACTCTCCACTTATTGATGTGTTTTCACTGTTGAACAAATTGTAGGTACTTTGTAAATGCATAATTCTTGTAAGGTTTGTAAGATTTTTACAACTACATTAATAAGCATCAGAGATGTATGCACATAAATTCCTTCAGAAATGCAAATGTATATACAGTGTTTATTGATGTTTTGATTTTTGGTGTTAAGTTGGTAATAAGTTGGGGTTCATTCATTTAATTAAATTTAAGTTTAAAAGACCTTTGTAGAACTTTGTAAAAAAAAAAAAAATATATA